>JABWTJ010000066.1:3211161-3498503 GCA_016801875.1 Solanum sitiens | reverse complement strand
GACACGTAGAAGTAGGGGGGATCGGGTGTCACAACCGACACGTAGAAGTAGGGGATCGGAGTGTCACGTTCCGACACATAGAATTCGGGTGTCACGAACGACACGTAGATTAGGGGATCGGAGTGTCACGTTCCGACACATAGTAGTAGGGGATCGGAGTGTCACGTACCGACACAAGAGGAAGAAAGATAATGAATCTTGAGAGATGTTTATATCCTCAATGTAATGAACCTAATTTCCCAAATGAGTGTGGTATTGAGGCTTGAGTCCTCATGGATGAACTTGGTAGTACTTATTGATGATTATAGTACTTGTTGCTACATGTTGCGTATTGTAGTTGATTTATGATATGAACTGATATATACTGTTTTCTATTTTGAGTTGGCCGATGATACCTACTCAGTACTTGTGTTTGTACTGACCCCCTGCTTGTTGTTCTTTCTTTGTTATTTGGGGAATGCAGCAAACGTACCGTCGTCTTCAACTCAGCAGCAATTCTAGCCAGTCTTCACTACACCGGATTTTAGGGTGAGCTAATGCTTCTAGCTTGGACTGGATCTTCTCTTCAATGTCTTGATGCCTTGAACTTCCGGCATGGACTAGCCTTTTATTTATTTTAGCTTCTTAGATACTTTTAGATTTGTAACTTGAGGATAGATGTTCTTGTGATGATGACTTCCAGATTTTGGGGATAATGAGTTTTAAGTCTTCCGCTTTGTATTTTTGTTCAATATGTTGGGGTTTTAGATTGGTTGGTTCGCTCACATAGTAGGATAAGTGTGGGTGCCACTCGCGGCTCGATTTTGGGTCGTGACAAAACCATGTAGCCAACATGGGAATTGACGGGTCATACTTTTTAGATGATCACGTAAGGAGAGCTAGTGGATCCACTAAGTTGAGTAAGGTCCTATACCGATGGCAAGGTGTAGGATGGTCCTCTTACAATGTGAGGTAATACGTTGTACCATTACTTATGCTCATAGTGATGGTTGTCGGTTAGAGAAACTCCCACAGTTTTAGTTACATGATTCCTCAAGGGGTTCTTCTTATGATGAATGAGGGTATAAGACTTCATTCATGCATTGGACAAGTAGAATTTGAGAGGGAGCATGATATATATATTTTATGATAGGCTTAAGTCATATACGGCCCCCTAAAGTTGTCTGCATATTTCACTTAAACAGCTCAACTTATTGTTGTACCGATTGAACACCTTATTTGTTCAGAAGTAATTCCTATTGAGCACAAATGATGACCTGGCAAAAAAGGTGTATCCCACACTCTTTTAAGCGCGTAAAGACATTAAAATTAACATTTATTCTTTTCCTTTTCCACTTATACACTTAAATTAATGGATAATATAATAGTAATAATTAATAAACAAAAAAAAGGAAGAAACATCTTGTGCAAGATGCAACTGTTCATCATCTCTCTCACCCTCTTCAATTTTTTTTCGTGTTTTCTCTTTCTTCTTTTTCTATGATAATTTAATTAAAATCATAATTATTTAACCAAAACTCTATCATTTATAATATTCCAGTGAAACAATTGACTATATTTTTTGTAAAAATTCATTATTATTTTGTATTGTAATAAATGATTACTAGTGGAAAGAAGATGAAGACAATGAGTGGAAGGTTTTAATGCTATTAGAATGAAATGTAAATAAAGGATTAGCTTAGATTGACAATAATGATATATTATCGACGACGATAAAAGTGATAAAATTCGATGAAAAAGAATTAAGAAAGGAATGGAGGCGCAGAAGACTGAAAAGGGATGGAGAAGAAGAAGAATAAAAAACGTGGATCTGATGGTTTAATGGCGGACGGCGTGAATTAATGGATAGGAAAATAAGTTACGATTGAGAAGAAGAAGAAGAAAGGTTGGTGGGGGTGGGGGTGCGGGTGGAGTGGATTAATTTTAAAAATAATTTGTTGTTTTTTAAATTGCTTTTTGATTATTTTAAAATAGAGTTATTCAATAAATAAATTCAATTGCCATGTGTCATCATTTCTGTGGTCCATTTGTTATGTATAAGCATTTGAGATGCACGCATATTTTTATTTTTATTGATTTCCATTTGGTGTCAAATAGGTATTAATTTGTTAATATTTAAGTGTTCAATAGGTACAATAATAAGTTAAAGTGTCTAAGTGAAATATGCAAACAACTTTAGGGGGCCGCATATGACTTAAGCCTTTATGATATTATTATCTTGAGTTAACATCATGTTTTGAAACAACTTTTCTTTATATTGCACTTCTTTTAAACTGCTTTATATTGAAATGAGTTCATTTAAGTATCATGAGTTGAGTATCCTTAGTCGAGTATCATATCTTTGAGTTCATTATTTAATCTCTTAGTTGAGTATCTTATTCTTGAGTATTCATTGTGTTTCAAGTTTGACAAGAGGTAACTATGTTTCCATCTTTTTATTCAAGTATCAAGCTTATGTTATGATTTAGAGTTCCCTTACATGCTCGTACATTCCACGTACTGAGCCAATTGGTCTTCATCTTCTCATGATACAGACACAGGTATAGAGGATTATCTACAGGAGCTTTGTTGACACATCCGAAAGTTCGAGTTAGCTATGGTGTGCCTCCTTGCTTTAGGAGGATTTAATTTATTTTTCTGTTTAGTTAGGAGGTGGTGGGTTTTATCCCGACTTCCATCATTATCAATTATAGAGGCTTCATAGATAGATAGTAAATTTAGTTAAGAGTCTGTATTACTCATTTATTTTATTAAATATTTTAAAGACTAAAGTTGCCTATTTTATGGGTAGTCGAATATATTCTTTTATTCAAAGTTGTTCATTTGAGTTAAAGCTTCTAATGTTGAGTTTATGAATTTTATTTCACTTTTTAAGCTTTGTATGATTAAGTGAGTCTTCAGCTTGTAGTCAGCCAGGATGAGGGTTCGCTTGGGGACCAACAATGGTCTTCGAGTGCCGGCCACGTCCAGGGTGTAGACTCGGGTCGTGACACTCTTCTCTTCTCTTTTCTCCCAAGCTCTAAGCGTATTCAATTTTTCAAAAACTTAACTTAGGCTTGGTTTTACCCCTAATAAACCCTAAAAACTAATTAGGAAATAGTAGGGTGAAAAGACCATTTTACCCTTACAAAATCCGGATTGAACTTTCTTCAGTCCAACAACCCAACTTTCGAAAGACATATCTCCCTCATACTACATTGAAAATGACCAAACTCAGCGCCTTTGGAAATATCTTCCCAAGGGCTCTTCATCCATATCAATAACTGCCTCTAACTCTTTTTGAGCTAGAAGTTAAGGCCGTTTGAAAATGACCAATACTCAGTTTTTGAACTTTGGAAATTTTCCCTTTATTTCCAAATGTGATTATTTTTTGTTTTCTTGTCTTATTCCCAGCTATTTTGAATTACGAGATCTTAGAAAACCTCTCCATTCCTTCGTATAAATATTTCCATCGTGATTCGTATCTGCTTCTTTAAAAGTGTTGTCAATTATGCTCTCTATCATATTGTCTAAAAGTTTTAGATTAGTCTCGACAAGAGAAACAAACATCATTTGTCTTACGTATTGTCTCCCAATGAAACCATGTTGCTTGATATCATATAGTTGAAATTAAAACTCAATCTTATCAGCAATAGGTGCATTTGGATGGAATATAGAAAGTTCAGAAGAAAATTCTTTAAAGCCCAAAATTCGCTTACGCTTTGTGTCGAGTAAATCAAATACTTAGACAGCAAAGAAGTTTACATTCCCATTTGTGTTGTATATGTTGTTGTTGATTCAAACCTAGACTTTTCCACTCATCGTCCCCTCAAAAGAACTAATGTCTTTTATAAAACATATGGTCAAAGTTTTCTATGCATGATACTACTCCCTTTATTTGGTCTTACTTGTCAATTATTTTCTTGACCTTAACTTAATATGATGTTGACTCAATATGCATAAGTTAAGGTATAATAGGCAGAAAATATATATACTTTTTTGTTTTTTCAAAAACTAGAAGTAAAAATAAAACCAGATTATAAGTTATCTAACTAGTAACAATGAATGAAAATAGTTGGTAGCGTAATCCCAAAGGAATATCTGACTGCTCTATAACCTTGTATATTCATATTGTATATTGTCAAAAAATCTCAATCTAATCTTACCTAGCTGACATAAGAAACTAAATAAAGAATAACTCTTACAAGTTATTGGGTAAATGGTTCTCAATAGGGAAACAATAACAAAAAAATATAAAGTAGTTTGTCTCACAAATGGGAAAGAAAACTTCTTTGTTAACAGAGTGCTTAACTTATTTGACACAAAGCGTAAGGGAATTACAAAGCAGTTGTCTCAAAAATGACAAGGAACTTTCTATTTCCAATCCAAATGCACATATTGATGATAAGAGTTTTCATTTCAAATACATGATATTAAGCAACATGGTTTCATTGAGAGACAAGAGGTAAAACAAATGATACTTGTTGCTCTTGAGACTAATGTAAAACTTTCAGACAACATGATAGAGAGCATAATTGACAATACTTTCGAAGAAGGATATACAAATTGTGATGGAAAGATTGATAACAAACAATGGAAAAACCTCAGTGTTGCGGAATCCTTCACTTTTAAAGAAGATGACTCTCACATATCTCATGGCAACTACAATTTTTTCCCCTCTAACCATGAAATTCATCGAGAAAAAGTTTGTGCGAATCCATATAAGGAAATAGTTTTTGGCTTATGTGAGGAGAAATAAGTGAATGAATCTCTAGTTTATAATGTTGTGATTTTAAAGTGTAAGAAAGTATACAACTATATTTATAATAGGGAAAGTTTGATCAACATACACCAAGTCATTATATTCATGTTCTATATATAGATTTGATTTATAAATTGGAAAAAATTGATATAGTAAAAGGTATAAATAGTATTTATCTTATTGGAAGGAGATCGCGAGCTTCTAGTTTCACTCTACCCCTACCTCAGCCAAATAACACACATAACCATCAATTAAAAAGAAACTACACTCAAATTAAGCGGAAAAAAATACATATCTACCAATCAAAAACAACTAGATTTAAATTAAACTTTAATAAAAAAATACATCAATTAAAAATAAACTAGACTCAAATCAAGCTGAAAAACACAAATATATTAAACTCAAATCCAGCTGAAAAAACAAAGATCTATCAATTAAAAAGAAAGTAGACTCAAATCAACCTAAAAACACATATCCATCAAGTATAAAGAGACTAGTGTCACGGACTTAGAGTATTTGCTAAGACTCCGTGCGGCACTTGACAACTTACTCACGAATCTTTCACGATCTTGTAAGCTCAAGTAAGCCTTTCACACTAAGATCGCTAAGAGAAATGCAAATGAAGATTTAGAGAGAGAGAGATTTTGGAAGAAGTCTTTATTGCTTCTTTGGTTGGCTGATAGATTTACAAATGAGAGGCCCTTCTATTTATACTACTTCCTAAGGGCCTAAGTGTAAATAAAAATTACATACAAGTCCTAAGTTATTTACACTTTAGTCCATATTCTAGAGAATTCTACACTTTCTAGAATATGCTAAACTCTTCCAAAAATATCTAAAGTATTCTAGAGAATTCTAGGGAATTCTCTAGTCTTCTCCAGAAATCTAGAAGGTTCTAGAATTATCTGCAAACCTCTTCACAACTCTAGACCCTTCTGCCCCCATCCGGACGCAAAATCAGGCTGGAATTATGGCGGGACGTCACACTAGTCTCAAATCAAAGCTTAAAAATACAAACACATCAATTCAAACATTAAATAGACTCAAATCTATCTCAAAAACCTATATCCATCAATTAAAAGGATACAAGAATTAAATGAACCATATATTACTGATGCAGAAATTAAAATAAAATTAACCTAAAATCAAAATGAAAAAACAATTATCCATTAATTAAAAAGAAACTAGACTCTAATTAACCTAAAAAATTTGTATCCATCAATTAAAAAGACGCTAGACTCAAATTAAACTGAAAAAAAACATATATTCATCAATTAAAAAGAAACTACACTCAAACAAAGCAGAAAAACACCTATTCGACAATAAAATAAACTAGACCCAAACAACTCTGAAATACACATATCTATCAATTAAAAAGATACTTGCCCAAAATCAAGCTGAAAAATACAAATCTATTGAGTGAAGAGAAACTAGACTCAAATCAAGGTAAGTCACATATCTATCAGTTGAAAAGAAACTAGACTCAAAAAATCAAAGAAGATAGATCCATAAATGAAAAAGATGGTAGACTCTGATCAAACAAAGAAGGCAGAGAGATACTTACATAAAGCTAACCAATAGACACCCAAGATGACAACCCTCTATAGATTCCTAGGGATAAAAAACAACGATCCACCGAACTAAAAATCTTATATGACAAAAAATATATTGAATTGTTAATCTACGATTACAAATACGAGAATTAATTAAGAAGAAAAGGAGAAAGGTGTTACTTCTACAAGCTAAGAAACATTGGCGTACACCAAAGAGGGTAATGTATGTTGATCACCAAAAAGTGGAACTTGAACAAGACTAATATTGTGGAACTTTATCAGCATCAACTTATTCAGTAGAGGGAGAAAGTTGAGGAGAGAAATGTTTAATCCCCTATTAGAAACTCTAATAATATAGGTGTCCATATAGTAATAAGTCTTTTTCTGGGCGGTGCCATTTTATTCTGGCCCTTTTCTTGTGTGTTTTCTATTCTTTATGTATCATATTTTTTCTTATTGCTAGTACTCAAAAAATATTTATGTTTTGCTTTATAATAAAACGAGGTCCTTTTCCATTTCTATAGAAAAAAATATTGTGGAATCAATAGTTATTCCTAATTAGCCTTAAACATAGAAAAAGTGAAGTAATAAATACATATTCTTAAATGTAGTTCTAGATCATATTTTTTTGTAGAGTATGTAAACTATAAGTGAATTTCTCTTTATTGATAAACCTTTTTTATAAGAAAGTTGTAGATATGAAATTTGTTAATAACACCATGCTATAGAAATTATTTAGTACGCAATATATTAATTAGTGTTTTTTAAAAATCACCTATCACATTGAAAGTGTTACAATATTTGATTATAGTTAAAATAGTTTACCCTCGCAATTTTTAGTTTTATAAACCACGCAGGATGAAGAGTATACCAAGTAGTGTAGATGTGTCATAATCCAGATTGTCGTGATTGACACCTACACTAACCATAAGGTGGAAGAACCATTACTACCTCCCAACTAAGGAACATAACGATAAACGAAAAATTTAAAAATTCTGAAGCAGGTTCAAATCTCTAAGGAAAAATGGTGATCCCAGACACTACGAAAGTTCAACAAAGAAACTACAAAAACAATTGCAGGAAACAAATCCTAGAACCTGAAAGTCATTGCACAAAAACTCTACTAACGACAAGTCTAAGTACAAGGGGTACAATACTAAAAAAACATAAACATATCTAAAGCACTAGTCTAAGTTTGAAGAAAATGGACTAAAAAAATATGAACTCATGGAAGCCTAGAAGAACCGACTCACCCAATGAATCCGGTCTCGATCAGTTATCTCCTAGCTGAGGTCAATCGGTAACAACCTAAATACTCCTTGTACTCAAAAAAGAACTAGCAAGTGCATTATCAACACACAATCACAATGTACTGGTATGATCACACGACCACTCCAATACTGAAACATAGGCAAGCAATACCAACAAAATATTTACACATATACACAATACAAGGATCCATTACCCTCTCAAGAGAACCATACAATTCCTAATATCAACAACAATTGGACATTCATATATAATCACAGTGATCTTTTTATGGAACCCATACCAAACTCTTTGTGTGTGGGAATGTTACACCCGATCTAATATACATTTGTGGGAACGTGACACCGATCATATATATGTGTCAAAACGTGACACACAATCCAAAATATGTGTTGGAAAGTGGAATCAGATCTAATATATGTTTCGGAACATGACACGCGATGTAGTCGACACAACCATAATCACAATTCACACACATTATGACTAATACTCATAGTCTAACGATGATGTAACGGTTTGATGGCATGCAAATAGTGATATACATATACGCATTCACATTGGATTTGTTTTACATTCCTTATTCTCATACACACATGCATTCAACGTAGCAATTAACCGATATATATCACACAAATAGGAAATCAATGTCACCACCGGGGAGCAACCCCTAGAAGTAACATGGTGTACTTGACCTCTAGGAGGTCTTATACAAGCCATACTTATCATTCATCGAATTGTCATAGGTAAATTTAGCGGAAAATTCAAAACTTTCACAGCACATCATATGCTAGAAACATCACTTCCATTAATATAAAAATAAAGTAATACATGGTTAAAGACTCTAAGCTTCTTTGTCATCTTAGACTCAACATCATTAGAGTATAATAGGGATACGACCCTTTCAACATAAATTATAACTAAACTATTACAAGACTTTACATATAACATTACAAAGGAAATGCTTGAACTTAAGGATCCCTTTCCTTGAGCTTGGGAAACACACATCAAGCCGTTCACTTTAAAGACATCCTTTAAGCATCCATAACCTACACTTTGTGTAAAAAGTTAATGAAGAATGGTGTTATTATAAGAATGTACTAAGTATGGCAACCATGCAAAAACATGCATTTAAAAGGGGACATTTTGCTTTGAAACTATGCATCATGCCTTCTTGTGAAAACTTCATAAAACTTCATACCATAAGCATCATACAATTCACACATTTCATTTAGGCATATACAATAGTCACAACATCACATAAAACCATACATTGCCTTTAAGGCACATTCAGAACCACTTTACAGTAAGCTCATTTCCTTTTCCATTAAACCCCTTTTTCCTTTACAGTGAGCTTTTTTCTTCTTATCTCCTTAACTTCCCAAGTAACCCTCTAGCAAGACTTTGTGCAATGTATAGATAATGTCCCGTTACACTATCCATAAGCAAACATCACCTTAAGGCCACAAGGTAATCACACATACAACCTTCATTAACCCAACACATACATTTATAGAATCATTTCATATAACAAGACATACACTTTGCATTTGACCCAACATACTTTATGGAACACATAGAAGAACTCATTACAAGACCATATACAAGTCAACACTTCCAACATCATCATAGTGAGACAATAGACAACATTAACATACTTGGACTTCTGTCACATCCATGGAGCACCCCCTAGACGTAACCGGCATCGTCGTCCTCGAAGAGGACTAAGACTAGCCTCTTAGCTTACATCATTAAATTCATAGGTTAAAAATGCTGAAAATTTAAAACATTTGTTCTATCTATCATGAGGTTTACATAGACCTCTCGCATACACATAATATATATTCATATCGAGTATACATAGACCCTTCGTATAAGAAGATTACATAATATTCTACTTTTATTGCACGCGCGCGCGCACACACATCTATAAATATATATATATATATATATATATATATATATATATATAAGATATTATATAGTCTTAAAACTTGATGTCTCATCTTGACCATTTAAACAAGAGTATAACAATTGGGCATAGCCCATACATCAATACAATAAAAGCCACATATAAGCTATACAATCTTTAGTACTCAAATGAAAGGAAATGAACATAGTGTCTTTAAGACTAATCAACATCCAATGCTACAAAAGTGGCATTGTCCTCGAAGTAGTGAGGACCTACCCAACATGGAGAATGAGAATCCAAGTCTTCCTTCTAAAGTCGTCAAAAGCCCTTCAACGACCGAAACCTAAAATGGTGGGGGAAAGGGAGAAAATGGGGTTAGCGCATCACTTGTACTAAGTATAGGACCATATGCACACAACATAAAATCATGCTAAAAAGGGACATTTCATTAAAGTATGCAATTTACTTTGAAAAGCCTTATGCACATTCAAGAACAAATACAAGTCAATCATACCTATTCATCAAGTCAAGATCATGTACATCACAAGACCAACATTACCAAGTCTAGTCAAGTCAACATGCATATCAACATATTGGGCACATAATCAAGACAACTCTATCATCAAGTTATATTATAAACAAGCATGAATAAGAGTTCATAACAACATAACCAAAGCAAGACCATTACTCATGAACTCTCATTAAGTGAACTAGTACAATGACTAAGCAAATCCCCATAACCTTACTCAATCAAGTAAACAACAAGAACCATGAACAATGTCCAACTCCACATAGCAAATCATTAAGAGTATATAACATCATACATTAGCAATAGAGACCAAAAACATGTTCATAAGTGAAACTAACATCATCTAGTATCATCAACATGTAAGATCATCATATACATATCATTTACATTTATAAGCATATACATACATAAGAACCTCCTTCTAAGACTTCCCTCAAGACTAACTAGTACAATGTATAGGTATAGTCTCATACCCCTACCTAGACTAAGTTAAACCCCTTAGGTCATCCTAGTTGGAGTTCATTCATTACTTCATTTTACCTTTTGGGAACATCTTGCCTTAACCAACATAGACCACATGAGCTAATGTGGAATCCAGTGTCATGTAACCCTACACCTAAAGAAGGCGGACTACTTGCCAAGGTTGTACCAAAACATGAACATAGCTTCTATGTGGATCCATTTGCTAGTATCCCTATGGGGACAACATAGTTCAAGAACTAGGAGATGTAGTTGTGACCCTCTTTATGCTACATGCACTGTAGTCTCCAATCTCATGAGTATATTAGTGATCCTACCTTCCCTATGTGGGAAGGGACACTCCTCACTGTAGTCACTCGGTGCTAAGTTTGAGTCCCTTTTAAAATGTCTTTAATGCCTTTATTAATCATCATAGCTTAATGTATGTCATAAGGTCTATCCTCATATAATCAGCATCATAGGTCAATAAGAATTGCATGAGTATTGTCCATTCATTAAAATTCATACATGTGAGGTAAACACATTTACATAGTAACATCATAATAAGGCACATTAGTAAGATATCACCATCCTTATAACATTTACATCTTAGCCAACAACTCACAAACCATAATTCAAGACATCCCAATTCAACATCATACCAACCCTATCAATCATAACATACTGTATACTTTAATACCACGTCACCACTTAAACACAAGTAATCATAATTGAAGTAAAGAATTAAGATCACATGACTTACCCAAATCTCCTTCACAATCCATCATCAAAGTCTTACGATCAATCATTCAGTTAAACCCAACAATGGGTGTAATATCATCAGACAATAGTAACCAACATATTAATGAAGTTCATTGCATCACTACACAACAATTTACCACTAGTTCATCGCCTAGAGTTAGAGACTTAGGTCAAATTCATGATCTACTTCACAACCTAGGTTGATTACTTAAGAACTAGCATAATTGGATTACAACATATCACAATATACAAAAAACATAGTATAATAACAACATAGAATAGTAATTCACACATTAACCAAGCCAATTGTATCAATAGTATATAATTCAATTCAATTTCACAACCTAGGGTTAAGGGGAAAGGTCATCTTTCCACAAACTATGTCAATGCATAAAGTAGTATTCTATTTGACTCATAATACATGTTAATCTACTCATAATAACCAAAAAGATTCATAAATAAAGCAATTCACAAGACCAACTTCGTATCGTAAGTAAACCCACTTGAATTTCATACTTTTGAAATCAATTTTGAGGAACCCTTTGGGGAAAGATATCCCAAAGGTTAAAGGAATCTCATACCTTACTAATTGATGAAGTTTGATGGATTAAACTTTATACTATGCAACCCTATAACCCTCCTTTGCTTGTTCTTCTATGGAGTTTCTTTGGGAGAGAGAAAGAAGAGAGAAGGAGAAGCAATTTGGTGTTTGAGAAATTATGAGAGTTAAACTGAGGTTTTAGGCTTATGGTAGTTTATATAATGACTTAACTAACATAATTAACCACCCCCTAATCACTAATTAACCCTTACTAAACTAAATAATTAAAAGAATTAAATAAGACAAGGCAGCAACACATGTGCCTGACCTACGAGACCCCGACTGACGGGCCATAGGTCAGCCGACGCCCATGTGCCCCTCCGTCATGCACACCCGTCGTTGGTTTCAGAGACAGGTCGAAATGGACCATTATACAAAATGGATAAGTGTTTGTAGATGGAGGCATCAGCGTCCCATCGATACTACGATGCCTCGTCGCCTGCAACTCGTGGTAGACAATGCCTTTTGACAGCTTTTTGCCAAATTGCAAGGGCCCTCCTCAAGGGCCCTTGGTTGGTCCTTGGGGAGTCTAACCCTGACATTTCGACTATAAACTTACTCTAATACGTTTTATACACCTCACAACCAAATTTCATCATTTTTCGACTCTTAAAACTTAGTTAAATATGCTAAGGCACACTAGCACCTCTTGAACTAGTGTACGGACGTCATGGACGTTCCTTGACGTTTTGATTCTAAAACTTCATAAATGACTTATATACATTATAATTGACTTAAGACAGTGTTATAACTCTTAGACTCTCATGCTAGGCTCTAGATTATGCTTTAGACTTTCGGGGTATTACAACTTTACAAAAACATCATAGAACCCTACTCATAATCTCATAGTAAGCCTACTAGTGCAATGTACATGTGAATTCCCATAACCTCACACATACTAAGTAAACCTACAAGGAGACTAAAAACCTTAACATGTACTTCATACATCAACCATGATACTATGGTCAAATACATGCATACCAAGTAGGACTTTCATCATATGACAACTAAGACCAACATTATGCATATAAGGTACGACCACATAATATAGACTAATTAGGACTCATACCATGCACTTCATAATAACAATTATACAACACTACAATGTCATGCATAAGGACATAAGCATATACATATACATTAGGACACATTCCTAGAACTCCCTTCAAGAGCTACTTCTGCAATGCATATGTATGTTCAATACTCTCACCTATCCTAAGCAACTTCCCTTAGGTTATCCAAGTTAGGGTTCATTACTTTATTTGCATTGTATATTTTACTTTAGAGAAACTATAGCCTTAACCGACACTAACACCATGTGTGCTAAACATGGAAACCAGTGTTGTAGAACCTCACACCAAAAGAGGTGCTCTACCTTGCCAAGGTAGAACATTAAAATCATGCTATCATATTAGGTGATATCACTTACTAGATCCTATGGGGAAAACATAGTTATGGAACTTGGAGGCATAAATGGAAACCCTCTTTATGCCTATTGAGTCATTGTAGTCATCCACCTCGTGAGGACTATGGTGAACCTACCTTCCCACGTTAGGAAGGGACACCCCCTCAACTTCAAGTTCACTCTGTGCTAAGCTAAGTTCCCTTTATTGAAAAACCTTTATTATTATTACTTTATAATGCATAGGCTTAGGAGAGTTAACCCCTCATATGCTTAGCTCACAGGTCATAGATGGGAGAGTCCTTTCATCAACATAATTCATGTGAGAAAACCTTTCATATGGACATAGGGTATTCAAGCACCATTTACTTTAGGATACCCTTGAGAACACCTTTGAAGAGCCCCTCTATTGACTAGATCATCATACAAGATTCATAGACATGCTTTCATCTGTGTATGTTCACTTAAACACCCTTGACCCACACATGTTCATACTTCAATTCATTCATGAATAATATAGGTGTAACTATATGAGCAATCCTTTCATATAAAAACATTTAAACACTATGCACATTCATAACATACTCATGCATTCATATTCATTTACATAGATAACCAACCTAGGAACTATCCTATCAAGGCACACATGTGCAATACATAGAAAAGGTCTCATAACCTTATCCATACTAGTACACCTATCAATTAATACTAGTTAAGGTATACATTCATACTTCATGTACATATACTTTACATGCATAGTAGTAGACATAAGTGCATATAAGAATATCGTTTCATTAGACACCATGAACCTATACTACTTGTAAGCATGCATGAAGTGTGTGTACATTTGTCAACATAATCATATAATGGCTATAAATATCATATTGAGGCAGCCACCCTCTTAGGACCACAATGAACATTTAAACATAGACCACACATCACATACTACCATAGAAGACAAGGTGTCTTACACATGTTCATTCAAGACTACTAACATGTACATAGGTAGAGGGTCATTGACCATTATTACTCATCAATGGCAGTACCTAATCCACACCTAACCCTAACAACTTCATTCAATTAGAGAAGACATCATCAACACCTAGATCATGTTACTAGAATAGAAGACTAGGCATATGCTTCACACACTGTGATCATCATAACCACACTCATATAACATCAATTTTCCTTCAAGGTCATGATCAACATATATATATATATATTGACAAGAAGTAAATACCGTCACCATAAGTGGACCATACAACACAATGCCATACAAGGCGATATTTACTAGCAATTCTATAGAAAAATAGAGAAAGTAGGTAATCGTACCAATTCATCAACCTTTCATCATCACTGATCAATACTCAAATTTCATGAACAATTCAATTATAGGGCAGTAGCTAAAATCTTAACATAAACAAAATCATGCTTCATCTATCTAGAATTAAGATCACATTATGTACATTACATTATCAATCTATAAAAGATAGAAGAACACAGGTCAATCTTACCAAATCTTCGAACCTTCATCAACATGGATCACTCATCAAAAATCCACCATCAATTTGAATATAAAACAATAGCAATAGCAAATTCAACATACAAGAATCATAATTCACTTAACATAGAATCGAGATCACAATGCCCACAAATAGGCTAAATCGAGATTTGGGAGGGATCATGGGTTCATCATGAAATTGGATTGAAAATCATAGTCAAAACAATAGCTAATCATCAAATCGTTATCATCATGCTTTTGAAATGGATTTTTGAAGGAACCCATGGCTAGATTGAAAGATAGACAATTTGATCATGAATTCTCATTTAAAACATTGGAAGGAACTCTTTAGATGGAAGGTTATATAAAGATGAAGGATCACCATAACTCATTGTATAAGAAAATCATGAAAACTGTATGAAGAAATCATCACAATCCAATCTACAAGTTGTTTTTGAGCTTCATCTCCAATGGAGGTTTCTTTTGGAGTGGGAAGTCTAATTGTTATTAATGAATTGGGTATGGGGTTTTCATCTTTTTATTTAACTTAATATACCCAAAATTACATAAAATAACCACCTAGGGTCAGGTTAGTACGTGGGGTGAATTTTCCATTCACCCCTTAATAAATAGTGCGCCTGGCAACATATTGCAGGTTGCAAAGATGCCTCAATCGATGCCCATTAGACCCATCGATGGGCCGTGCAGACAACTGTTGTTTGGGTCTGAGAATTTTCAACTGGGGCTTTAGCTACAGTCAAAGTGTGGGACGACGACCCCCCATCGGCGGGGCGTAGGTGAAACGACGGTCCGCCGTTCAAAGCTCGTAGGTAGACACTACCAAGGCAGTGTCTAGGCAGTCTTTGCATCCTCCTTGAGGGCCTTTTATGGGGCCCTCGGTGAGTTGTACCCGGAAATTGTCAACATAAACACACTCATATACAAGTTAAGGACCTTCCATATTAGTTTCAACCAAAACACACACGTAAAACATGTCAAGACACACATGCATGTCTCAAGGATAACTTTAAAAGATCGCTGGATGTTCTTGGGCGTTTGACCTCCAAAGGACTTCAAATCAGGCATGCATACTGTGAAACACTTAATTAACATATTTTAAAACTTTTTAGATACATGTGAGTCTCTAGGAACCTTAATTCATTTTGAGAGTCCTTACAATCAACCCATCACCTACATCGGAACCAAACTTGAATCTTCCTAAGACACTTGAGCCTTCCCCTTTCAGATTCTATTCGCTTGTTCTAGGTTTACATATGAGTAATTTAATGCAATCATTCATAATGAGGTATAATTTATTCAAATTATTACCAACCCAATAACCCATTATCCTAATATACAGCTAGGCTTTTTCCACCATTAAATTCACGCTAACCCCTCCCCCCCCACACCAATGATAGTTATCCAAGATAATAAGTTTTCCTAATCGAAAAATGGAAAATCCTTACCTTTAACACCAAATGTTGAGGGAAACGAAATTGTCCTGGGTGGTCTACTAACCCTTAAGAACAATGTTTGTAGAAAAATAAAGAAATTTGTGTTTTCCCCGACATAAGTCGCGACTGGTCCGCTAAAGTGGACGTCAACCCACCTTAGTGACCTTACCCTGGAGAGAATAGTCCTGCCCTGGAGACTTGCACGGAGACATAAGCTTTGAATTTCTGCTCCCAGCCCCCATTTCACAACACATTTTGAAACTAGGACGTTCTTAAACTATCTTTTCACACCAAGATAAGTTTTGGTAGTTCTGCTTACCTGAATTTAATTTCGTAATGCCATAGAGGCTCCAAAACGTCTTTGATATCCACTCATGTGATCAAATTCATAATTAGATACCCCCATTTCTTTTAAGATTTTCCTAGACCTTACCTGACTTAGATTTTGTCCAAATCATTACTAGGCTACATTAATCAAGTCACAACGATAAAGTATTCTTGCCCAAATTCAATTCCCATTGGCTTTTCAATAATGACGGTAACTTGTCATTACAATAGAAACCAATATACCCATCACTCATCCCTGAGTGATAAACTAGGAAAAACTGGCTAAAGTGAGACTAGAGTAGTACATGAATTGTTGAAAACTAAGGATACTTGTATCACATGTCTTTCTAGGTTTCCCAAGTAGCTTCCAAAAGTAGATGATGCTTCAATTGAACTTTCACGAACTTAATATTCTATATTATCAGCTTCCGTAAATCACGATCAAGAATTGCAATTTGTTCCTCCTCTTACTGAAAGACCTTGTCTAACAAAAGTGAGTCCAATTTTATGCTGTAATTTGTGTCCCCATGATACTTCTTCAACATATATACATGAAACATTAGATGAACTCAAGATAAGCTAAGTGGTAAGACAAATTTATAAGTCACTAGCCCTACATAATCAAGAATCTTAACTGGACCAATGTATAGAGGACTAAGTTTGCCCTTCTTACCACATCTCATTACCCCCTATATGTGTGAAACTTTTAGAAGTACTTTCTCCCTCAATTGTCATGTCCCTTGCCATATAGTCCACATACGTTTTCTATCAAATCTGGACTACTAGAAGTTTCGATTGAATGCCTTTTACCTTATCTTGGCCATACTTTACAAAATCAACCCGAAAGGATTCATATTTCCACACACAAACCACTATATTTGTGATCTACATTTCCTCCCATAAAATTCCTTGAAAGAGCCATGTCAATCTTATGTGTTAACTGTTATTAAAGTAAAACTCACACAACAGTAGGAACTTATCCTAATGCCTTCTTATGTCAAACACTCATTCCCTCAACATGTCCTCTAACACTTAAATTGTTCTATCTTGTTTCCCGTTTATCTATGGATTGAAAGTTGTGCTAAATCTGTGTTGAGTGACGAACTCCTGATCGAATTTTCTCCAAAACATTAATGTGACCTAAGTACCACGGTTCTCATAGAAAAGAGAACCCGTGAAGCCTCACTATCTCTGTCACATAAACCTTAGCCAACTTCTAAGCATTATAGTCTTCTTTGATATTAATAAAGTGAGTTCACTTAGTCAATTCATTAACCACTACCCAAATGAAATCATGTTTCTCGAAATGTCAAAGATTTTAGCTAATTTAGATCTTTATTTTTATAGTTTTAGTGTCCTCCAATTGCTAATTTATGCTTTAAGCTTATGTTAAAACATGGATTTTAAGGTATATGTGCTAAGGAGAAAGTCTAGGAGGCTACTAGGAAAAAAAAGCAAAACAAGCTAAAGAAGTGGATAAAAGAAGATCCTGGTGATTGCCAAGACCACTATGCGTACTGCCTTGTGGCCCTTGGGATATCTTAATGTTCTAGTGCTCCAACCCCATGGAATAAACCAAGTTGGAGATATAACTTAGCATTCAACATCTAGTCGATCGATTCCATGATAAAAGTCCCGACCGCCTAAAATTACAGGACCTGAGAGGCTGATGACAATTGCAAAATGGTGATAAAAGGGAGAAAATGGCGGATCGCCAAACCAATCAGTGAGCCCGACTTAAGCCGTCGATTAGACTTTCGGGGTAAATTTTAGGAAACTATAAATTGAATTTTAAATAGGATTGTAAAGTGTTTTCTCCCAGATAATACAGTTCCCATTCTTGTGTAAATTTTTTCTAGTTTGTAGCTCTTAGTGTAGAGTTTGAGGATTTCCAAGCTTAATTTGGAGGATTTGTGAGTGGGTTTCTAAACTTCATTAATTTGGACAATATTAAAGGCTTGGGAACATTTACCGACATCATGGTGCAAGTATTCTGTAACTGTTTCTTTATTTTATTGATTTATGGCTAAAACCCTAATTCATGGGGTGTGATTATGTGATTAAGGGTGTAATAAGCTTATGGGTATTATTAGTTGCTAATTTAAATGCTAAAATGAAGTAGGTTTAATCTTTAGCTATGTTTTCATATATGCATTATAGTTTTGAATATAGTTCTAATTTTGAGTTTGTAGCTTGCTCGAGAGAGAGATTGTGGAACCAAAGCTTTTGATTCATGGTTTGTAGGTATCAGGTCTATATGGGTTCAACTCGAGAGAGTGAATCCTAGATTTTATCCTACCCATCTTGCTCTATAGAGAGGATTTATTTAGGGTGTGGGTTGTTCTTATTGCATAAGCTTGTAGATGTTCGACAGAAATCATTTGAAACATGATAGTTGTTCGAGAAAAAACTATTTCAATCATAGTACAGCCTACCCACTGATATTTATCTATCTATTAGTCGTTTGAAGTATCCATATAGCAAAATTTTCCTATAATCATTCACATTCAGAGAACTCATCTTTATATTGTTATTTTCAATTATATTGATTGATTTGTGGGTGATAATTCAAAACCAACCAACCCCCCCCCGCGCGACATTCATTGTCACCCATTAGACATGCTTACATGTCTTTTCTAACAATTTTTATTCCAATAGCTATTTACCACATTTGTACTTCATACTTGAATTTGAACATGTACCCTCCCTGTAGTTTAAATCCAAACTTTTTATTGGGTTTTATACAACTTAACGATTGGTTGAACCTAGAATTGGATGAGGTGTGCTTGAAAAATTGATCACTTCCCCAAGGTGTTGGGGAGACCAACCACAAAATCCGTGCCTATCGTTTCCCACTTCCATTCAAGAATTGGTATTCGCTAAAGCAAACCTTGCAGCCTTTGGTGCTCATTTTTTACCTACTGACAGTTCTGGAACTTAGCCACAAACTCAGCTATGTCATTCTTCATCTCAGGGCACCAATGGAATTGTTTCAAATCTTGGTACATCTTTGTTAAACCGTGATAAATGGAATACCGCTAACCGATGGGATTTTGTCAGCACTTTCTTAATCAATCAATCCAAAAGGGGAACACAAATTCTTCCTTAAACATTAATCATAACTCCCGCATCGAGAAGTACATCTTGTGACTTACCAGACACTAACTTATTTCTATGTTCATTCAAATTTACATACTCATACAGTTTGGACTTGATCTCCTCAATGAAATTGGGGTCGAATCTCAATGCCAGTAATAGCCCACCTTTCCTTGAGATGACCAACTATATGATATTAGACTCCAAGATCAGAATCTCCTTGGAAAAAGATCGCTTAGATACACCTAAACAAGCTAGACTATCCATGCTTATCGCCTTTCAGCTCAATGCAGCTACCACCAAGTCAACCTTACCTGGATGATACTTGATAGTGATATCATAATCCTTAATTAACTCCATCCACCTTCATTGTCTAAGATTTTCATCCTTTTGAGTCAGTACATGTTGTAGACTATTATGGTCTATAAACACCTAACATTTAAGAAAATAAAGGTAATGCGGTCACATCATGATAACAAACACTATCGTTGCCAACTATAAATCATGTGTCAAGTATTTTTTCTCATGCACTTTAAATGGCTACGATTCATAAGCTATAACACTCTTGTCACACATCAGCACAACACACAAACCAAAATGTGAAACACCACAATAAACAATGAAATCCTAACCTTCAATCGGAATTTCGCTGATAGGTTTTGAGGTCACAAGGGTCTTAAGGTATTGGAAGATCTCCTTAAACAGGTGGGTCCACTCAAAAGGTACCTATTTTTTGGTCAACCTTGTTACATGCATGGAATTAGAAGTAATGTTTTTCACACACCGATGATATTAGCTAGTGAGCCCTATAGAACACCTAACTTCAGTCACATAGCTTAGGCCGGCACAGGTTCATAACTACTTTAATATTTGTGGATCTACTATTACCCATTCTCTTGAAACTACATTCCCCAAAAAGGCAACTGAAGTCGACAAGAACTCACACATCAAAATTTTTGCCTATAACTATTGTCTCTCGAGGACACCCAAAACTATACGAATATGGTCACCATGCTCTTCGTCACTTTTAGAATAAATAAAAATGTAATATTTAAAGAGAATATCAAAAGAATCAAAGAATTATTTAAACAAACCATGCATCAAAATAATGAAGGGTGCAAGCGCATTGGTCAATCTAAACGACATCACTAAAAACTCATAGTACCCATAACGGGTCATGAATTTCGTTTTAGGTACATCCTTATGCTTAATCTTTAACTGATTGAAACCATACCTTAGATAAATCTTAGAGAAAACTAACACACCTTGCAATTGGAGTAAGAGATCATCAATCCAAGGCAATGAATAATTATTTCAAATGGTGACCTTATTTATCAGTCGAATTCTATGCACATCCTAATACAATACTTTTTTTATTAACAAATAAGACAAGATGACCCCATGGGGAGGAATTACGAAGTATAAAACCTTTACCAAGAACCTCTTAGATTTGAGCCTTAAACTCTCTAACTTATACACGGGCCATTTGATAAGGAATGTTGGAAATGTGGTGAACGGTCAATGCAGAAATCTATATCTCTACACAGAGGCATACCGTGAAAATTGCTAGAAAACACTTATTGACATTGGGACACCATAGAAAAGACTCAATAGAGGGAGACTCGGCATCAACATCTTAAGTATTAGACAAATATGTCAAACACCCATGCCCTACCTGTTTCCTAGCCCGAATGGAAGACATGGACTTATATTTCTTAGTGTAACATCTCATAATTGAAATAGCTGGGAATAAGACAAGAAACCAAAATTAATCACTTTTGGAAATAAAGAAAAAAATGTGGAAAATTTCCTAAATTTAAAAAGTGAGTTTTGGTCATTTTCAAACAGCCATAACTTTTAGCTCAGGAAGAGTTAGGGGAAGTTCTTTATATGTATGGAAACACCTTGGGAAGATCATTCCAACGTCCCCAAGTTTTCTCATTTTTGATGTCGTATGGGGGAGATATGCCTTTCGGAAGTTGGCATGTTGGACTGAGGAATGTCCAATCTGGATTTTAGTAAGGGTAAAGTAGTATTTTCACCCTACTATTTCCTAATTCTTTTTAAGGGTTTATTAGTGGTAAAACAAAGCCTTAATTTAGTTTTAAAAAAGTTGAATACTCTTAGGGCTCGGGAGAAAGAGAAGAGAAGAGGTAGAAAAATATTTCGCCAAGAATGCCAAAATCGTTGAGTGGTTTTCGTTGGGGGTGATCCCTTTAAGGTATTTGAGATCTTTCTGTGTTGGGTTCTTCCACCCACACACCAATTTCATTCAATTCAGCATGTTTAGTGTAGATTGAATGATTAACATTGAATTTCTTTATGAAAAATTATTGAATTTCTGTTGGTTTAGTTGTAGTATACCTTTAGTGGTTATGATTCATGTTTATGGGCTATTTTATGAGTCTAAACTATTGGGTATTGAAAATATTAGTGATACTAAGTGTTTGATAAGATATCCTTAGAAGTTTAGGAGGTTTACAGTTGAAAATCGGAGAAAAAAAGTTAGAAATGCCGGCTGATAGGCCATGGAGTGCCGCACCAACCAGAGCCCCTCAGGACAGACTCTGTCCGCCAGGCACTGGCACACCGCCCCAGCCAGAGTACCAGAGGACAGTTTCTGTCCATCAGGCTCTAGCGCCCCGCGCCTCTTAGAGCTCTAGGGTCACTTGGAGATCTCATTCTTCCCCCATCTTTTCGTACTAGTTCCTAAGTGATGTAACTATAATTCCTAGTTGATTCCAACACTCTATAGTAAATCTAAACATCATGAGTTCATCCATATATATGAGAATATGATCCTTGAATTCATAATCCAATTAAAGGAAAGTTAAGATCAAAGTCAAAGAATTTAAGAAATTAAGTCTAAAGATATGAATTAAGTGAAATTAGAGTTTCTTAATGTTTCCAACAGTCTTATTTAACATTTTAACTTCGTTTTAAGGCTCAATTTTGACTTAAAACATGAGTAAGGGATAAAGTTTGTCCTTTAAGGAAGTATAAGGGAACTAAGTATTTCCTAAAGTGTTGATTAAGATAAAAAGTTTCTAGTCAAGTAAACAGTAAAGTGTTGAGTTCACTTCTCAAAATATATTAGGGAACTAAGTAATTCCTATAAAGATTAGAAATGTTTTCACATTTAAGTTAAGAGGAAACTAAGATTTCCCAATAGAGTTTTGAACAAGAAACGGGAACATTGATTCCAAGAGGGATTTTTATAGCTAATAAGGGTTGAGAAAATTATCTCAATCTAGAAGAAAGAGGTTATTTTAAAAGCATGAGATAAAGAATAATTTTGTAGTAGTATTTAGCACCATTGTGGGGATGAGAGCTCATATTATTTCAAGTATCCATGTAAAATATGTAGACATCATGGGTATTAACAAGTCATAATTTTTTATGACCACGTAACTTTAGTCAGTGGATCCACTAGGTAGATGATGTTCTATTCCCCAAAAAATTATAGGACAATTCTGGCAGCGTGGCTGAGATATTGTATCACCACTGAGGCTCATAGTGGTGGTTGTTGGCTAGAGAATCTCCTATGGAACTATATTACTTTCATATACAATTGAAGTTGAGTTTGCTATTGCATTTTATTTGATGAACTAAGTTGCGTTATTGTTTTACAAGCTTTATATATATATATATCACATTTGTTTTAAATTGCTTTATATACATATATTAAGTTGAGCAGAGCCAAGATAAGTTCTTCTTATTTTCATCAAGCTTAAGTTGTTGTACATTCAATGTACTGATGCCACTTGGCCTGCATCGTCTTATGATGTAGATGGAGGTAACCAGGGTCAACATCCAATGCATAATTGATGTAATTAAGCATCCTAAGTCAGTGGTGAGCCTCCTTGAATTCTGGAGGATTCTTTTTATGCTTTACAGTCTTTCAATTTTAGAGTGTTATGGGTCTTTCACAATATTCATCATAGTATGTTTAAAGGCTTCATAGACGGATAGTCAGTTAGTTTACTTGAGTCTCTATTTATTTCAGATGTTATGTTTGAGACTTAAGTGTCGTTTTGGCTAAGAAGTCAAATTAAGTTAATTATGAGAATGTTCTTGTTTTAGTATTGAGTTAAGCCTCCCGTTGAGTTAAGTAAGCCAGGACAAGGGTTCGCTCAAGGCCAGCAGTGGTCATTGGGTGCCGGCCATGTCCACGTTGTTGGCTCGGGGTGTTAAAAACTTAGTATCAGAGCACAACGTTCAAAAGTTGTAGGGATCTGTGAAGCCGTGTGTGTAGATTATTAGTCATTGGTGTGAATCACGCCACATATATTATTATAAAGCTGTGACATTTAAGAATCTCTTCACTATTTTCATATCCTTTTTGTGCATTAGAGTTTATCTCTAAAAAGTTTCCCCCTAATTCGTGCTTGCACGTGCTTTAGATTATCATTCCTCCATGAAAAGAAGCACGAGGTCATCTAGCAAGAATGAATGTCTAACTACCATAGGCACGTAATGCACAGAGTGTGCAACCTTAAGGAGAAGTCACCAATGTCGAGTTTCGGGAGGCTATCTGAATGCTAAGCCAAGCAATGACTAACCAAGTTGGTCAAAAAAAGGGATCTCGACAAGAAGGGGCTGACACTTCCAGGATTTTGGAATTCTTGAGGATGAATACCCCAAGTTTTTTCTAGTTCAAGCACTATTGCGGATCCTGAAAACTTTGTGGAAGAGATGAAAAAGGTGTTTTCGTGATAATGTGGTCGATACTGAAAGGGTTGAGTTAGCTGTATAGCAATTGAAGAATGTGTCTAAGTCTTGGTTCAACCAGTAGAAGGAGTTCAGAGATGAGTATGCACCACATCCAAGCTTGGCTTGTTTCGAAGAGGCTTTCTTGGGGCGATTCTTTCCCTGAGAACTGAATGAGGCAAAGGTACGAGAGTTCCTTACTCTGAAACAGGGCTCCTTGAACGTTTGTCAATTAGACTAAAGTTCACCCAGCTGTCTCGCTATACTCCAGAAATAGTTAAGGATATGAGGATCAAAACGAGTTTGTTTGTTGCTGGCTTGGGTCATGCTTCAATCAAAGAAGGTACGACCGCAATATTGATTGGGGACATGGACATTTCAAGGTTAATAGTCTATGTGCAACAAGTTGAAGAACAAAAGCTGAGGGATAGAAAGGAGTAGAGGAACAAGAAAGCTAAGATTCGGATCGAATCTGGTCAAGAGAAAAGTTGTTCAAGTCACCCACAATTTCAGAAACCGAAGGGGCATGCACCATTATCTGCTAGTGCAATGCGCCAAGAAAAAGAGGTGAGTATATTGGGAAGAATTCACAGAACATCAAGGGTAGACTATACTAGTCCCAAGGTAGTGTGCAATAAGGAGGAAGTTGGGCTCCTACATGTACTAAGTGTTGTAGAAACCACCCTGGTAAATGTCGTGATGGCCAGACAGGTGCTTCAAGTTTTGTTTAGAGGGTGAATTCATGAGATAATGTCGTAATATAAGCAATGTGGTCGAAATCTGGGCAATAGATCTCAATCTTTATCAATTTCTCCACCAGAAAGGGGTACACCTAGTGGAGCCGGTTCTGGTACTGGCGGAGCGGCAAACTGTCTCTATGAAATCACTAGCCTCTAAGAGAAAGAGAACTTAACAGATGTTGTCACGGGTATGTGAAAAGTAGTTACTTTTAATATTTATGCTTTATTAGACTCATGAGCAAGTTGTTTCTTTTGCAACTTCTTATGTTGCAAATTAGATTGAAGTGTTTCTTGAGAAACTTTGTGAACCTTTCTGTGTATCTACCTCTGTTGGAGAGTCTATTCAAGCGGAAAGAGTCTAGTGTGATTGTCCTATCTCTTTCAGTCAAAAGAGTACCATGGCTGATTTAATAGAGTTAGACATGGTAGATTTTCATGTCATTCTAGATATGGTCAGGCTCCATTCCTGTTATGCATTAATTGATTGCAGAACTCGAGTTGTAAAGTTTCAAATTCTAAATGATCCAGTAATAGACTGGAGTATAGTTTAGCAGTGCCTAAGGGTCATTTCATTTTGTACCTTAAAGTGAGGAAGTTAGTTTCAAATGGTTGTATCTATCAGTTAGTCCGAGTTAATGACTCAAGTGTTGTGGTACCTTCCCTTCAGTCAGTTGTTCTAGTTAAAGAGTTTCCAGAAGTTTTTCCTGATGATCTACCCAGAGTATCTCATCTAAGAGAGATAGACTTCAACATAGATATCATTCCACAGACTCATCCTATCTCTGTATAGAATGGCACTAGCAGAGTTAATAGAGTTGAAAGTGAAATTGAAGATTTGTTAGACATAGGCTTTATTCGACCAAGTGCCTCACCTTGGGGCAGTCCGGTCTTATTTGTGAGAAAGAAAGATGGTTGCCTTAGGATGTGTACAAATTACCGAAAGTTCAATAAGGTAAACATGAAGAATAAGTATCCTCTTCCAAGGATAGATGATCTTTTTGACCAGCTTCACGGTGCTTCTAGATTTTCGAAAATTGATCTCATATCAGGCTACCATCACTTGGAAGTTAGGTAATGTAACATTCCTAAGACAGCTTTTAGACCCAGATATGGGCATTATGAGTTTTTGGTTATGTCCTTTGGTTTGAAAAATATACCTGCAGCATTCATGGATCTTATGAATAGAGTCTTTAAACCTTATTTAGATCTGTCTATCATCGTCTTCATTGACAACATACTGACTTATTCAAGGAATGAATAAAAACTTGTTAGTCACCTCAAGATAGTTCTGCAGATTTTAAGAGATAAGGAGTTATACGCCATGTTCTCCAAGAGTGTTTTGGTTTATGTATGTAACATTCTTGGGCCACATAGTTCCAGTGATGGAATTAGAGTTGACACACAAAAGATATAAGCAGTTCATAGTTTGCCTAGACCCACATGTCCAACAGATATGAGGAGTTTCTTGGGTTTCGCAGGCTATTATAGGAGATTTGTTGAAAGGTTTTCATATATCTCGTCTCCTTTGACCAAGCTGACTCAGAAGACAATCAAATTTCTATGGTTTGAAGCTTGTGAGAAAAGCTTTCAGAAGTTGAAAAAGAGGTCAACTACTGCTCCTGTTTTGACCTTACCAGAGGGTACTCAAGGTTTTTTGGTGTACTGTGATGAATCAAAAGTTTATTTGGAATGTGTGTTAATGCAGAATAGCAAGGTTATAGCTTATGCCACTAGACAATTGTAGGTTCATGAGAAGAATTATCCAACTCATGACTTAGAATTGGTTGCAGTAGTTTTTGCTTCGAAGATTTGGCGTCACTACTTGCATGGTGTTCATGTTGACATATTCACTGATCACAAAAACCTCCGATATGTGTTCACTCAAAAGGATTTATATCTCAGACAGAGGTGGTAGTTACAGTTACTCAAGGATTATGATAGGAGTATTCTTTACCACCTAGGTAAGGCTAATGTGGTTGCGGATGCCTTAAGCATTTTATCCATGGGGAGTACCGCCCATGTTGAAGAAGAAAAAATGGAGTTATCTAAAGACATACACAGACTTTCACGCCTAGGAGTCAGAATTATGAATTCCACAGAAGGAGGAATAGTGGTGATCAATTAGGCTGAGTCATGATTAGTTTTAGATGTGAAAGAGAAATAAGACGAAGGCCCCATTTTTCTTGACTTGAAGGCAAATGTTCATAAACAAAGAGTATTAGCTTTTTTACTAGGGGGAGATGGTGTGCTAAAGTATCAAGGTGGGTTGTGTGTACCTAGGGTGGATGGAATCCAAGAGAGGATCATAGAGAAAGTTCCTAGCTCCGGATATTTCATTCATTCGGGTTCCACAAAGATGTACCACGAGTTGAGAGAGGTACATTGGTGGGAAGGAATAAAGAAGGGCGTTGCAGAGTTGATTTCGATGTGCAAAAATTGCCAAAAATTTAAAGTAGAACACCAAAGGCCGGCAGGTTTGGATCAGATGATAGAACTTTCGGAATGTAAGTGGGAGATGATGTATATTGTCTTCATCACAGGCTTGCTAAGGTCTTGCAGGAAGCATGATTCAATTTGGGTAATTATCAATAGAATAACAAACTCATCCTATTTCTTGTTAGTAAGGACTACCTATTCGGCGAAGGATTATGCTATGTTTTACATTCAAGAAGTGGTAGGACTTCACGGTGTTGTGGTCTCCATTATTTCAGATAGAGGTGCACAATTCACTATGCAGTTCTGGAAATATTTCCAGATAGGTTTGGGTTCAAAGGTGAACTTTAGCACTTTTTTTCATCCTCAAAGAGGATGCACATAAAGGCACTTAATTCTCTTCTTAAAACATTATAAGAATATCTGTAAGCATGTTATAACTTGCTTTTGTTGTTGAGTGATGAAATGATTTTACTATCCTTAGTTTAGTAAAAGAGTTCTCATTTGAGGATTAATTTCCAAGGGGGAAATATTGTATCATATTGTAAATCGAAATAGTTTGCAACAAGCTAAGAAACAAAAATAATCACTTCAAGAAATAAATGAATAATCAGGAAAATTTCCTAAGTTTAAAAGTAAGTTTTTGTCATTTTCAAACAGACATAACTTCAAGCACAGGAGGATTTAGGGGAGGTTCTTTATATGGATGGAAATTCCTTGGGAAGATCTTTCCAACGTTGCCAAGTTTTCTCATTTTTTATGTTTTATGAGGGAGATATGCCTTTCGGAAGTTGCGTTGTTTGACTGAGGAAAGTCTAGTCTGGATTTTAGTAACGGCAAATTAGTCTTTTCACCATACTATTTCCTATTTTGTTTTACGGGTTTATTAGCGGTAAAACCAAGCCCTAATTTGGGTTTTGAAAAGTTGAATATGCTTAGGGCTTGGAAGAAAAGAGAAGAGAAAGAGGAAGACCATGATTTTGCCAAGAACGCCAAGGTATGTGAGATTTACTGTGTTGGGTTATTCCACCAACACACCAATTTGATTCAATTCAACAAGTTTAGTGTAGATTTAATGATGAACATTGAAATTCATGATAAAAATCGATGATATTTTGTTGGATAAGTTGTAGTATACCATAAGTGGTTATGATTTGTGTTTACGGGATTTTTACGAGTCTAAACTATTGTCACTACATCAAAAATGACTTTTAGTGGCAACTAATTAGCAATTGCCGCTAAATATGTACTTTTAGCGGCAATTAGCATTCTTTGTATATGTCCTTAAAGGCTTTAGCGACATTGGATCTAATGGCACTTAACTAATGCCGGTAAATACTTTAACACTCTTTATTCATGTGTCAATTTATTGCCACTAAAATTTTTTTGTTGTAGTATGTGTATTGAGAATATTAGTGATCCTAAGTGTTTGGGAAGAGATCTATGGAAGTTTATGAGGTGAAGAGTTTATAATCAGAGAAGAAAAGTCGGAAATCCCATCTGCAAAGCCATGGGGCGCCGCGCCAATCAAAGAATCTCGAGATAGACTATGTCTTTCAGGCTCTGGAACCCCACGCCTCTCAGAACGCCAGGGTCACCTAGAGATCTCATTCTTCCCCCATCTTATCGTACTAGTTCCTAAGTGATGTATCTAAAATTACTAGTTGATTCCAACACTCTAAAGTACATCTAAACATCATGAATTCATCAATAAATATGAGATAATGGTCCTTGAATCCATAATCCAATTCAATAAAAGTTAGGATCAAAGTCAATGGAGTTGAAGAAGTCAAGTCTAAACCTATGAAGTAAGTTAATGTAGAGTTTCTTAAAGTTTCAAAGAATCTTATTTAAACATTTTAACTTGGTTTTAAGGCTCAAGATTTGAGTTAAATTAGGACTAAGAGTTGAAGTCTTTTCTTCAAGGAATTATAAGGGAACTAAGTATTCCCTAAAGAGTTAATTAAGATCAAAAGTTTCAAGTCAAGTGCAGAGTGAAGAGTTGAGTTCATTTCTCAACAGCTATAAGGGAACTAAGTATTCCCTATAATGTTTATAAATGTTTTCACATTTAAGTTGATAGGAAACTCATCTAGGTTGAAGATTTTTTATGCGACGGCAAAGTATAGGACAGTTCTGGCAAAGTGGGAGAGACGATGTATAACCACTTAGGCTCATAGTGGTGGTTGTCGGTAAGGGAATCTCCCACATAACTATATCACTTTCATATATAAGTAAAGTTGATTTTTCTATTGCATTTTCTTTGATGAACTAGGTTGCGTTACTGTTTACAAGCTTTATATATATAAAATATGTTTTATATTGCTTCAGATACATATATTGAGTTGAGTATTTCTTGATTTGAGCAGAGCCAATGTAAGTTAATCTTATTCTCATCAACTTAAGTTGTTGTTAGCATTCGAACTAGCATACTCGTACATTCAATGTACTAGTGTCAGTTGGTCTACATCGTATTATAATGCAAATGAAGGTAACCAAGATCAACATCCTGTGCGTCGTTGATCTAGATGAGCATCAGAGTTAGTGGTGAGCCTTCTTGCATTATAGAGGATCCATTTTATGATTTCCACTCTTTCACTTTCAGTGTGTTGTGGGGCTGTCCCAACATTCATCATAGTATGATTAGTGGCTTCATAGAGGGATAGTCAGTTAGTTAAGTAGAGTCTCTTTTTATTTCAGATGTTATATTTGAGAGTTAAGTGTCATTTTGGCCAAGATGTTTAATTAATTTAATTGTGAGAATGTTCTTGTTTTACTATTGAGTTAAGTCTTCCGCTGACTTAACTAAGTCAGGCCAAGGGTTCTCTCAAGTCCAACAATGGTCATTGGGTGCCGGCCACGTCCAGGGTGTAAGCTCGGGGCATCACACTTAGGATTTTACACTCATTCCCACTATAATGTTTCTCTATCCGGTATCTCTAAACTCGCAAAAGTAGTATTACAATTATGCACAACATATTAGGGTGAAAAACAAGTCATGTCTAAGACTATACTAATGTCACTCATGTCTAGAATATATAACCAAATCAGCCAAAGTATGAAAACCTATAAATAAAACATAACAATAATGATATACATGGGTGACTATCACAAACTACTACAAATCCCATGGCAAAGTGAACTAACACATAGGAATACGTTGAACCTGGATCAAACAAGCAATCCGGTCACAAACAAGAATAGTGTATGTGATTACAGCTTCAGAAGACTATGCCTCACTCTTGGCTGTAAAGGCATAACAATGAGCCTTAGCCTTTTCATCTTGAAGAACAACCTCCTTGCTTGGATACACTGCTACTCTACCTGCATTATAATTATACTAGCCTTACCGAGTTCGTTGATTTCCTCCTAGACCACCTTGTGAACGTCCTCTACAATTATTATTGTTGTTGGCGGGTACCACTGCTTTAGTCTACTGCTTTGCAGGGTAAATCATTCACGGGTAGGGAAATCCTCTCCTTATATGCCCTGGTTCTCCATAATTATAGCAGTGCCGTGAAAAGAAGACCTTTGGCCCACCGAAGTGGCGACTCCCTAGCTATCCTAAATTAAATTTTTATATGGAGTTCCTGAGTAACTACTTGTAGAAGAGGGCAAGGATTATTGAATTAGAAAGCCTTGGTCTACCAATCACTACTAACTCTTTTCTACTTTCTTCACAAAATCTATCACCTCATTAAAACTTTTCCTTGCAAAGGTCATGTGAACAGACAATACTACAGTTTGGGGTTCACTCCCTTGATGAATAGAAAAATCCTCTCTGCCTCAGTAGTAAATAATTGTGTAGCATATCTAGAGAAACCATGGAACTTAGACTTAGAAGCAACTACAGACATATTAACCTGCTCCAAAGCAATAAATCATCCTTCTAGTGAGCCTTTAAAGTTTGGGGAACATAATTTTCAAAGAACACAACATCGAGTTGCGTCCAAAGTTAGTGGGGGAAAAACTGACGATCTACATTTCACATAGGCCCTCCACAATTTCTTAGCCTTAAATTCAAGCTAAAAACCCATGAATTCTACTCTATGTTGATCCATAATACCCAACATATGAAGCCTATCATAACAATAAAAGATGAACTTATAGGTGTCCTCACTCTCAGAACCATAGAACACAAGAGACTTCATGTTCAAAAATAAACTCAACATCTTATGCTTATTACAAGTCATCACGAGACCCAAAAAGGGATGGAAGAAGCACTCAGTGCCTGATGTTCCATCCTCCCAGGGATATTTAGCAGTAACAAGGTCGTTCATCGGAGGTTTAGTGGATTGCAAGGTTGAAAACAATCAATAACCAATAACCTCCTTTAGAAATGACATGATCTAATGAGCTAACATAAGGTCCAAGGGAGGAATAATTGTAGTCTCAGTTCTATACCTACTCCTCTGGTCCAGCATCCCCCTCATATTTTTGTTTCCACATTCTCTTGTACCCCTTCTTGAGGTGTAGGTGGAGCCTCATCCCTTGAAACAATCTATGCTAGGGCTTCACTCGTGGCAGGTGGTACCCTTCAATGACGTCTGCCCCTTCCTCTTCCTCGACCCTACCTCGACCGCAGCCTCCTTCTGCGTGATTCTCCTATGGTTAATTGACGGGAGCTATGGGTCTTATGCCTTTGAAACTAGTGTTAACCATATGCATACACAAGAGTGAAGGATATTAGATACCAATTTGCATCACAAAATATCAATTATAATCAAGTTATTGCATTAAAGGAGACACGAGAAGACATAGAGATTTCCTAAAGTCTTGTAGCCTCTCAAAGAAAAGTATTGACATCTCCCTACCATTCCACAAGACTCTTCTAGACTCATTTTGGTACAACAAGATTAATGAACCTAGGAATTCTATACAAACTTTTTCACGTCCCAGATCTTAATGATTGGAACCCTCGCTAACCCTTTGATAGGAGAACATTTACAACCGCCCAACTAAGAAACATAACGATAAACCAAAAAGTTAAAGATAAGGATGTAGGTTTAAATGTCTAATGAAAAATGAGTTCTAGTATTCTCTGAATGTTTAACGAAACAACTACCAAAAGATTCTTGGAAAATAACTCCTTGCACCTGAAAATCAATGTACCAAAACTCTAATAACAACAAGTCTAAGAACAGGATGTGCAACACCAACCAAACATAAAATTATCTGCAGTACTATTCTATGTCTGGAGAAAATGGACTAAACAAAATTGAACTCAATCCAGCCTGCAAGAACTTGCTCACCCTTGAATTTGGTCTTTATAAGTTAGGCGAAGTTGATCAGTAATAGCCTGAAGATACCCTTTCCTCAACCAAAAACGAGCAAGTGCATTATCACTACACAACCACAATGTACTGGTAGGATCACATAACTACTCCAATAAGGTAAATATAGGCAAGAAATTACAACAAAGTATACACACATCTACATAATACACATATAAATTATCCTTTAAAGAGTAACATATAATTCCCAATACGAACGGAAATTATTGTGTCGCATGGACTGGAAGTATCACAATGTATTCGTAAGATCACAAAGTTCTCGCACGGAACCCATACCAAACTTTTAGTGTTTCAAAACGTGAAACCTGATCCAATATATATGTCACAATGTGACACCCGATCGAATATATGTGTCAGAACGTAGAACAAGATCAAGTCGGCACAACCACAATCAAAAGTGACACCCATAATGTATAGTGTTCATAGCAAATAAATCAAGTAATGGTTTCATGGCATGTAATCATTCATATACATATACTCATTTGCATTAGAATCGGTTTACATTCCATATTATCATACACACATTCATACAACGAAGCAATTATCGATATACATCACACAATGAGGAAATCACACCATCACCTGCATCGAAACCAAGCTTGAATCCTCCTAAGACACATGAGCTTTTACCTTCAAGATTTTTTTCGCTTGTTGTAGGTCTACAAACGTGTAATTTTATGCGTGGATTAATAATTAAGGTCTAATTTATTCAGATTACAACCAACCTAATAACCAAAGACCAAACGCATGATCCTAAAGTGTAGCTAGGACATTTTCCACCTGAAACATCAGGCCAAAACCCTCTCCCAATAATAATTACCCTAGAATGTGTGTTCTAAGGATTGAAAAATGGACTAGGAAAGTAAAATCCTTACATTTAGCACCAAAAGTCATGTAAAACTGTCAAGAAAACGTCAAGGGTCGTCTCCTAAATGTTAAGAATGTAATTTATAGAAAAATAATGATATTAGTGGTTTTCCCCAAATTAAGTCGCAAGTGGCCCATTACTTATGACTGACCCCAAGCCACCACAATGGCCACACCGTCCCTAGAATAATGTCGCGCTGGTGGTTTGCATGGAGAAAGGCCAAGATTTTTAGTTCAAAGCCCCCATTTCACAACGCACTTTCAAACCTTGATTTCTAAAACTACCCCTTCGCATAAATATTAGTTTTGGGAGTTTAACTCCCCCAAACATGATTTCGTGAAGTCGTACATGCTCCTTACCGTCTTGGGTGTCCATTTATATGGTCAAATTTAAAATTTGATCCACTACAAATTACAAGATTTCCCTAGACCTTACCCAACACAGATTTCATCAAAATTATGTGTTGGACTACAATTTTTCAAGTCACTACTAAAAACTTTTCTGGCAAAACTTCTTTCGTCGTTGGTTTTTCTATAACAAAGGAGGACAAGTCAATACAAGATAATTCCACTTTAAGATGATATTACGAACCTGTTGGAATTGACCAATTATAAATTAACAACATGTAGGTGTAAGTTTGGAATTTTATAAATAAAATGTAACAAGCCTTGATAGACGTAATTAAACTGATAATAAAGCATCCGCGTATTTGAAAAATGTTTTGATAAGTTGTTGTACTGCTAAATGACTAATGTACCTTAATAATTTTTTCAAAAAATTATACATCAAAATTAATTATTTTAGCAAAAAAAGTGAACTATCAATACAATTTTTTTTCCAAAAAAATTATGTGTTTAATTTTGGGAAAAAATATATTTACAATTAGAAAAATATTAAGGATATATTAGAAAAATAAATTTCCAAAAAATAAATGATCTCATATATATATATATATATATATATATATATATATTAACCGCATGTGCGTTGCACGTGGTTTCTTCGTCCTTAAATTGTTACACATATTTAGCAAACTTTGTTTTGGGTTTCTATTGTATATTGTTGCACCGTCCAATTAATTTGATTGTATGTTATTTGTTGTTAAGTAATTTTGCATGACCTTACAATATGTGTTATTATTTACGTTCTGTCACGAATGCAATGACCCCTTTATAATAGTGTATAATCATTCTACTTCATAATTACATAATTGAATACACACAAAAGTAATGTCATTGTTGTTATTTGTATGATTCTGTTCATATTTTCTCCTCTTCCACCCAACTTTTGAATGCGTCCACCAATCATTCACTATTTTCATGTAGTGTGTTTGCTTATTCCTGTCCGACTTGTTTGAATGGTTTAATTTATTAAATATTTCCTATAACTTCCTTGTAGACAATATTTCTTTCGTAAGTCCCTATGTGTCGCTCTGGTTGTTCAGTCATGACCAATATTTTAGTTGTCTCCATAGACGTTCCTCTGGATAGTGCGACGTACAGTTGACCATGTGAGAAAACATGTTGTCGTAGGTACAATCCAACATTTGGTATTGTCTGACCCTGTGCCTTATTTATTGTCATTGCAAAACATAGACGTATTGGAAATTGTTTCCGAATAAATTTGAAAGGATATCCTTCATTCTCGGGTGGTAATAGTTTTATTCTCGGAATAAACACTTATTTTGGTGCATATTGACCTATTGTTATTTCTGCATGTGTGAAATTGCTGTCGAATCCTCTACAAATCAATCGTATCCCATTGCACAACCCATTTGATGGGTCCAAATTTCTCGGCATCATTACGGGTGCATTTTCTTTCAGAACCAACCTATTGTATATAATATACAGAGTAATCAATTTTTTGTTTTTGTAAATTTTTTTCATGTTTGTTATTAGATAAAGTAATGCTAACAGATATATATAAGTTTTGTTGTGTTTGTTAATTTACCTATGTGACGGTAGTCCATTTGGTGTTAATGTGTTGAGGTATTCTTCATGATAGTAGTTGTTTGTGTCATCTTCCGCTGCGTCAAAGCTGATGTATGTTGTAGTTTCTCTAGGGAATTTTCCAATCATCAATTCATTTAGGGTATCTACAAATTCATTTCGACTTGCTAAGATGGCCCATTCTGTTATATACTCTACAGATTTGTAATTTTGTTCTAGGGTTCGGAAAATTTCCCTGATCAATGTTTCTTCTGGATTAGCATCTTGACTTTGTTGGACAATAACTTGTTGCGGTAGCGCTATTAAGTTTTCTTTTATTGTGGTTTCTTTTCCGTTTCCAATACGGAGCAACCAGTCACTAAATTTTGAATCTTTTCTTGCTCTCATATTTGTTGATAGTTGTATCTTTTCCATTAAAGGCCACAAATACGACCTTACTAAACTTGCGTCTACCATATCTACTCGTGTAGATTTTAGTACCACTGGCAGTACTTGTCGAAAGTCTCCTCCAAATACCATGACTTTTCCTCCAAATGGTGTATATTTATCCATTATATCGTGAAAGCTTCTATCAACTATTTCAATCTTCTGCCGCTTCGCCATGGGTGCTTCGTCCCATATTATTAATTTGTCATGTCTATTTAGTTTTGCTCCGCCACCTTGTTTTGACATATGTGTCATAGTTGTCTCATTTGCTTGTAGGGGATTCCAAATCTTGAGTGTGCCGTGCGGCCTCCTGGCAATAGTGTTGTTGCCACACCACTGGTTGCACAAGCTAATGCTATCATACCTTTTGATCTCACCTCGGCTAGTAATGCCCGATATAGGTAAGTTTTCCCAGTTCCCCCATGCCCATCTACAAAGAATAGACCTTGTGTTTCAGAGTTGACCCTTTCTAGAATCGTGTTGAAAGCTTCTTTTTGTTGTTGATTCAACTTGGATTGGGCTGCTGCATCCTCAACTGGCACCTTTACATTCATTTCTTCTATTATTTTTCTACATTCACACGGGTCTATTTGATGTAATTGTTCTTTTATTTGTGGTATGTCATATTTTTCAACACTTTGTCCCATACTCTCCAAGTAATAATTAATACTTTTCAACGTACATTGGAGGTGAGCCTCAGTTGTGGTGGAATGGTACCTTTGAAAGTCTTCAGACATATCGTTGTAATATGTGTCCCAGATACTTCTCACATCTGTCGGGTTGCAATGAATTAGAATTGTTGCAAGCAAACTTCTAAGTGTTGTTGGCATCTTGAAGGTGACTGCCTCTCGTAAAAATTCTGAAATGTTGTTATCTGATTCTTATAACCCTCTTTCTTTTGTTGCCTCTTTAAAAGTTTCACACTGCTTTCCATTAACTGTTAGAAAGTTATTAAATGAAGTGGCTCCTCGTGCGTGATTCAATAATAGTCTTTCGTAATACTTTTCTTCTTCTCTAGGATTTGCTGTGATATAGAGTAGATTCATTTAGTATATTTATTTTGTTTGATTAATTAACATGGACATTAATTGTAATTATCTTACCAATATTTATGCGGCCAATGACTTTGCGTGATTTTCTTTTTGTCCTTATTTTCGATTGTGAGTTCCATACATAATTTTCGGGGAACTCTCTGTAAAGATAATTGCGAGCCTCCATGTCTATAGAGCACATCTTGAAATACTCTGTCAGCATAGTTTGTTGTACAAATTCTGATTGCACGATAGATTGTAGATTTTGCCTCTTCCAATAGAACACTACATATGGTTTAGTTAGTATAAGATAAACTGATGTTCTATTTATGGTAGAAAATGTTATTGTCAATCTTGTTTTGTCTATAATTGTTAAATACCTGCTTGTTTGCCTGGAAGATGTAACTGTAGGTTGATAACTGCAGGTTGCATTTTAGTTAGGTGAAACTCATATATTCTCCACATTGATTCTTGTGTTGAGACCCATCTTGCATCTTCAAACCTTCTTATTTCATCAATGAATTTTTCCCCATCATCAGATTCTATATATACGGCACATTTATTGTGCCCTTTATATATATATTTGTTAAGATATTTTATTGCTTTAACTCCAGAGACTTCAACATTATTGTGGCAATTATATCTCATCAACAAATAGGGATTATAAGGTCCAACCCATTGGTTATTCATCTTCATTCCACGTACCTCACATGTTCTCCCATCATTTCTTCTTCTGTAAATTGGATATCCATCCTTTCCTTGTATTGTTTTGTTGGTCAATGTTCTTGGGTAGTGAAATTTACATTGACCGTCTTTCATACATGAACTTGTTTTAGGTTTCTCCCCGCAAGGTCCATGTATCATATGCTTGATAACTAATGAGCTCAATTCTGGATGTATGTCTTTATTAGGGATTTCTGCACTAATGTATCTATCATACACATCTGGTCATCGTATCTTGTTTTCTTCTTTAAATATTAGAAGTAGGTGTATATGCGGTAAGCCTCTTTTGTTGAATTTTACAACAAAAACATGTGTTGTGATGGGTCCGAATATTTCTTTCTATAAAATTTTATCTTTCAAGTCTTGCAGTTGCGCTGAAACACTTTGGTTACCAAATTGAGTCTTTGTTGAGGTAGTTGTCTTGGACGCAATTGTTCTCGAATCTCAACCCAATCTGGGTTACATGTCATGGTGATGAATAAATATGGTCGTCCAAACTCCTGTACCAAAGACATTGCATCCATATACCGGTGTCGCATATCCCTAGGGCCTCCAATGACTGATCCTGGTTATAATACTCTTTGTCCTACCTTGTCTCCTCTACATTCACCGGCACTCACACAATCAACAATACCTTGGAGTATATCCCTTCGACAATTTGATTGCTCAAATCTATAATATTCTAGTCTTGTTGTTTCTATCTTAATGTATATGTCCACGACAAATTGCAGCAACAATCTCCCGCACAACAATAGTATGGATTTATCACCAATTCGTACTTGTCGTCTATAACAGTAGTACTCCCTACATGAAATAAAACCTTTTGTTTTGCGTCCTACAACTACATAAATTGTTAAGAACTAGACTTAGATAACATATCCCTATAATGTTATAATTAACAGTATAGTTTAAGTAATATCTTGTAATATGACAGTCCAATGTATTTATATTATTGTTGGCTATATTGAAATGTACTTTCCTAGTGCTTCATTGGCCAACAGCCCAGCTGTAGCTGTCGATGTTCATCTTGTAGACTCGATACTTGTATTTGTTGGTATATGGTTTTTGTTGATTGGTGTGCGACATTTCTGTATTCGTTGGTGTCAACCTCCTTCTCCTATAGGTAAAACGATCGGATATTGAAGGGGATCATAACAACCATAATAATGTTTTACTCGATGTTTATTTCCTGAATGTTCGTGTACTGCAATATCTCTCTCAAATGGTGTATTTGGATTGGTTCCGTCTACCCAAATTGCAGCGACCTGATCTACTGACGGTTTGTTATACACCCTTTGATCTAATTAAGCATTTGCAGCTATGCGTATATGTAGATTTTGTAAGTTTGTATGTTCTTTAATCCGTGAGAAGAATTCTGCATATGGACTTCCCTCCATTATATTTCTTAATTTGGTCATGATTTCCTTTGATAAATTGGAATCTTGTAGTACCGACATTCTATTGGCTAATTCATGGTCCGTATCATAGAAATATATTGAAAGTACTGTGGTGTGTCATTATTTGGAATTAGAGATGGTAGATCATGATATATCTGACCATGTGCCTTGAAACTGTATACTCCTTTCTGAGAAGATGCCAATTCTTTGTTAATATTAATTCCAAATGATGTAAAAGCAAATATGCTATTATACACACGTATATTTTTCCTGAATAATTTTGCATCTTCTGAGTCAGCGAAAAATAATTCATAAAACTCATCTTCTACTTCATTGGGTGCTAAATTGATGCATACCCCCGCCGCAACAAAATGTTGGTGGCTCATATTCAAACCTCAAAGCATGGCAGTACGTGCAATCTGTTTTTTTTTTCTAATTTATGAGTTGATGTCGGTCTGTAGTTTTAATGAGTAAGCCCTAAAACACAAACCATAATAATATATAGTTGTAGAATGTTATTTTATGTTGATTTTTTTATTGTATAACTTTAGTTGTTGACTATGTGATTTAATATACCTCCGTCAACATTATCGTCGCATATAGCTAGACGTTTCACTTTTTTTCCGCTTCTTCACTTGTGGTTCATGAACATGGTCATCGTCAATTTCATCAGTTAAGGACATTATTTTTTTCTCTTGTTTGCAACCCCTTCTCTTCATCCGTCAGCATTTTGCGTTTGACACCTGGTGCAAATAGGATGTGATGATTTTATAATTTGTAATCTTTAGTCGTCCTAATAGGTGAAATTTGTATTAACAAGACGTTTTGCTAAGCATACCTGTTGTTTTGTGCAGCTGCTTCAAGTTAACTTTCATGCTTTTTTGAATAGTCCTGAAGGTAATGTTCTCCTGTTTGAATTTTAGGTTAGTTGTGTACTAATAAGTTGTCAATTTTATAGTGTGTGCTAGTATAGCAGGAATTTTAAAAGTTAAGGTGTAAATTAAGTAATGTATAGTTTTGCCGAAAGATGGGGGGTCCTATAGGCTCTCAAGTTGTCCTAATACATACGTAATGAGAAAGTATGTATGTTAGTCGATAGGTTTATTATCATTTGATGAGCAAAGCGATTTAATCCTCTCTGAAATAGCAGAAAGCATATTCCTATAAGGGTCTGATAGTGCTTACTCTTGTACAGACCCTCTGTTTGATATGTTGGCATATATAATTATCAGATCTAAGTACTAATTGTATTATGTATCCCCTCACACCAATTGATTATAAATTTGTATTACATCTTGTTCGGAGTTGTTGTTTCAATTTTATCTGTTGATTTAGGGATGGGAATATATGTTTAATCCACACCAAATGGTAGACCATAAAATGTATAATGGCGCCATTATTTTACTACCTTCCTAGATGAAGGGGCTGGGCTGTGTATATTCGTTATTTTGAAGATATGAATAATGATGATGCCATTATTGTGTGTACTTACAGGGCCATGCCAATTCTTCACTTGGCGAATATGTTCAAGTAACTGAAGGGAACTTACCATGTTTATGATAAGATGTTTGATGTTGATGTTCCAATTGAACTGTCGCCGGTGGTCTTTTCTGGGTAAATAGAAAAGAAGATTGTGCAACTTGAATTTGAAGGCGTTTCTCAACTATATGAATGTGTGACTAGTTCTTAATGTGTTGGTATTGTGTAGCGATAGATGAATGGTATGTGATGGTTTCAACATTATGAAAGATACTGAATAACTTGATCAAGTTGTAGTTCTTTTGATTTTTTTACCGTGATGTTATAGCTCAATGGTGTTTTTAAGATGGGTGTGTTAAAGTAGTTGCAATGATTGAAGAGTCAACTTTTGCAGTGAGTTGCAATTAAAAACCAGAATGTTGTGATGTTCCAGAAAGTTGTGATGTTGTAGAAAAGGCGTGACTCTCGACTAATGGGTCGCTTTCTTTGATGAGACGTATTATTTGGTGTTTTTTTGTGGTCTTTTAAAAGTGTAGTGGTTATGTTTTGCAGGACTCTATAGTTTCAGACAATGGGTGTTTGCTGGACACATTGAATGTAGTGTAATCAATTTATTTTTAATTGTTAACAGTATGTAATTGTTATTGCTTCATAGTAATTTGAATTGCTAATAATATGTATTTACTTTATGCTTCTTTAGTAATTAATGTAGGGACGGTATTTGTTAGTTCAGTTCCTACGTTGAGTGGATGATGTATAATTTAACCTTTTCAATATTGAACATTTACGATCTGAAAGTCAACATTTTTTTAAATAAAATCAAAGGCAGGGTGTATTAAATGGCTTGATTTATTAGTTGAAATTTGAAAGGCATGTTACGACATTGAGTGGATGATGTATAACTCAACCTTGTCAATATTGAACATCTTCGATCGAAAAGTGGACATTTTTTTTCAAATAAATTCAAAGGCAGAGAGTATTAAATGGCTTGATTTATTAGTTGAAATTTGAAAGGCATGTAACTATAAGCCTATTAAATTTTCTTTCAATTATTAATGGATCGTTCAGATATTTGATACCTACAAAAAATAAGGTTATCAGGACCCAAGTTTAACTTTGTTTAATCAAGTATTCTAATGTCAGTTAATATTATTGTAAACTTCATTACTGCTAACATTTGACATAGACTTAATGTCATTGGAAAACTTCATTACGGCTTATATTTGACACACACATGTTTACTGGGCAGAGGAACTCATGCTGTACTTTTGCCGTGTGTGCGTTTACAGATAAGTATAGAAATGACATTTACAATAGTTATTCTGTAATTCAAGATGATGTACATCGTACTTGCATAACAAATGGTATTTTCATTTGAATTAGAGAGAAAATTTAAAATTAGTAAATAGTTCAATAGGTACAAACATTGAGAATGTATATAAAGTTTCACATTGTTTAGATACATATTTCAGAAAATACATCTACTTTCTATTGGTTTTTTGTTTCATTTGGTCATCTCCTTCTATTTTTTTCTTGGCCCTCTTTCTGTATGTACTTACTGATTTGACTTCGTCATCCATGATAATTGGCGCTTCATCTTCCACCTGATGTATTTCTTCTGCAATTAAGCTACGACGGGGGTTTAAGTCATTTATATCAATTCTGACAAAGAAGTTGTATTGATTGTCTTTACTCAACACCAATTTGCGGTACTAGTGACTTTCTTCCTTCTTCATAAGATGTAAGTTATTGAATATATTAGTTGGTAATGTTGTCATAACAGTACAGATTACAGTAATAAACATCTACTTAAATTCGGGCAACTCTATATGTTAAGTTTATACCTTTACTGAGTTTGATTCAATGTACTCTTGCACGTTGCAACCTATTATATATTTAGACTCTTCAAAAAGAATGACTCTAACTCGTCGCTCTCCATCGCACACCTCAAGTCGCAAGCATTACCTTCAAAATAGCGGGTTGTAACTTTAATATAATGTGTTTAGTTGTTAGTAAATATTCGCACATGTTAAAACAGAGTATAACCACATTTCATATTCGACATTCTGACTATAGAACAGATTTAAGAATGTACAAAACATACAAATGAATTTATTTTACGGAGAGTTGAAGTATCGGCTAGTATGAACCTCTGATTCAGCTAATAACCCATCTAGAAGTTTGAATAATGGAACTTCAATGGCTCATCTCATTACCCTAGAAGGCGTTCTTGTAAGATCTTTGTTGTCGGCCTTTATGATTTCACGCATGTATTTGCAATGTGGTTAGTTAACTGTAGCATCCATTTAGAGTTAGGTCTGTATAGTGTATACTATTATCTATTTTTTGGGTCATATTAAGATGTTAGTTTAGAACAAACATAATAGAGGAAATATGTCCTGTTATATCTATGTTTAATTAAAGTTGACATTGGTGACATTTTCGTTAAAGTAACAATGGAGAATATATTTGTGAAGTATGTAATGTACCATGCTCGAAAGTCGTTTGCCTTTTGAAACATTGGATTCATCAACACAATGCTCACAGGAATAGTAGAGATCCCAAATCGGCCTGGTATGACAAGAGAATTTTAACGTTTAGGAAAAATGACTATAGGCAATGTATAGATAAATAGCTATAATACACTATCGTACCTTTAAAGATTGACACTCTAACGTCACATAAGGCCAGAATAGGATTATCATCTTGCAGCTTTTCGAGGAATGCACCATCATTTTCAGCAAAATCTCCCCAGAGAGTGATATTGTATGCTTCATGCTAGATTAATTGTTATAATAGAATATTGAATACATCATCTTATCTATATAAACATGGTAAAATATGCATTATTGCAACTTACAACTGATTTGTAACGACTATTCCCCGTCTCTTGGAATTTACATTTTGAATGAGAGGATTCACGGAAAATAAGACGCAAATCAAGTCTGGAAATAGATCATGCAAATTAGAGATTAGAATAACATAATGGGACATGAAAATAACAACTTCGTAGTGTTGATAGTTACCTAGAATAGCATCATTAGGTAATTTATCAGCATGTTCCAATGATAAAAAGCCATCAGAGAATTTGTGTGTTGAAACTGCGTGCTCAGTCTCCTGTATGATTGTATTGTCTGTAGAGGCCAATTCTACTTGTTTGTGCACAGAAGAGTAGTTGCGGTTGACGCGATCTAAGCGCCCTTTGGGAATGTAGTAACTCTTATTTGGCTTCAAGGAGTCCTTCCATGTCTCGATATGGTTATTAAATAGTGTTGCTTTGAATTTTTGTGCCCTATTATTAAGCGGCGGAGGAATAAAATAAGTTCAACAAACATGAACCATTGTAAAAGAAGGTAGCTTAAAAGTGTTGTTACCTCTTCATCTACTAATATTATAGTTCAGAAAGTTCCTTCATGCCTTTTATTCTTGTAAGGTATTATTGAACCCCTTCGAATAACTAAGACCCCCATCACCGAATCAACAGAGTTTTTTGGTATATTATTTATCAACACACTCTGTTTTGCTAGTTCCGTTTCAGTCGCCATTGGAATGTATCTGGATGAATGCAGGTACCTGGGGAAATGAGTACAACAATGTTAACATTGGGCGTCAATGTGTATGGACACGATTGAAGAGGCCAGCCTCTGGTAATAGTATGCAATATTTGGCGGGAAATTCATGCAACTTAGATGTTAGCAGTAAGATGTAATGTGACAGAAACATAAGGTTAGCACTAACAGATATATGTGAACATAAGTTATCAGTAAAAATAACATGTAAAGAGGTCAATCATAAGGTTTGTAGTATCCCAAATATAGAAATTTAATAGTTGCAACTGGCAGGGACTTATATATGTGCAGGTGAAGCAATCATATTGTTGCAACAAGGGGAAGTACTAAGTGAATGAATAGATTGTTATTATAGCCGGTATTCATTGTGGAATGTGTTTCACATTGACTGTTTGCAGAAAGGCATGAGCGATTGTAGGTGATTGCCAAAAGCACTTGGTGAATGGTTTAGTGGCAAGCTTGACCGCCTAAAGTGCCAGTGTGCTAGTCATGAGGGAAGAAACCAATTCTGAGATCAAAAGGACTAATCGGCAAATCAACTATTGGTTCCGCGATTAAAAGAGAGATCACCAAAAGTTACAGAACTTAAGGATGATAAATGCCAAGGTGAAAAGGGGATGAAATAGATCAACTGGCGGTTTGTGGAGTGGTTCGTCGAGCCCGACTTTTTTCGCCAAACGACACTTTTCGCTTATTTTTGGAGACTATAAATTAGATTTTGAACATTTATTTTAGAATGTTCGACAAAGTAGACTAATGCTAGAAAATTATAATTTAGTTTGGAACACCTTTCTCTGTAGTTTTTCATAGTCTTCAAGAATTTTAGAGATTTAATTTGGATTTTGAAAGTGAGTTTTGAATATTTTACAAATTGAATCATTGTAAAGACTAAATCACTCTTACCTAGTTAATGGTTAATCGATTCGGTAATCGTTTTTACTCTTCTATAATGTTTGGCTAAAATACATGTTCTTGGGGGTGTTATCATGTGATTATGGGCTGAATTAGTTTATGGGTATTGTTAATTACTAGTTTAATGTTTTTTTAATGGAGTTTAATCACTAATTGTTGTTATATTTTATGAATTGTAGTTGCAAAAGCAATTCTAATTTTGTGTTTTTGGCTTGCTCGAGATAGAGGTTATAGAACTAAGATTATTCATTAATGATTTATAGGTATTGGTTGAGATAGGTTTAGCTCTAGAGAGTGAATCCTATACTTATCTAGCTCGAGGGAGTGGATAAATTAAGGTGTTGTAACAATGTTACATATGATCACTAGACCCTTGGTCTCCTCTTACAATACCATATACCCTTGGGCCCACTCATTCGCAATCTATTCCAATGAATATATGTAAGCATTTTAATTATAACATAGTAAACACACATATAGGAGATACATAAATCAGTTATCATTTTAGTAGCAACAAAAAGTTCCTCAATATCCCTTATAGGTAAATAAAAACATAACAATCATAACTTGTCCTCTCATGGGACCCACACAAAAACTGTTAGTGTGTCCGAACATGACACCCATACAATTATATATATATATGTTGGTACGTCACATCTAGTCTAATATATGTGTCAGAACATGAAACCGGATCCAATATGTGTCATAACGTGACACTTTGTCTAATATATGTATCAAAACATAACACCCGATCCAGTCAGCCCAAGAACAACTATAATCACACCCCTAATGAACAATTCATATAGTAACACAGTCAAGTAACAAGTTCATGCCATGTTATTATTCATACTTAGGCGTCTCAGTAGGTTAAATTCATGTTTCTCTTTAATTCCATTCATGTACCCATACAATACGGTCATTAACAAGCATATACAACACAAAACTATCAGTCCTACCATAATCTAACCCTACTTCACAGGACAAGACTTTTTTCCATGGTTCACGTCATCTTTAGCAACTTGGGTTTATGTACAATTATCCTATTATCCGTGCCCGAAATCCTAAACATGAATTCTATAGTAAATTAGCCATATATTACATAGTTCGCATGAATTTAATATTACTAAAATAAATAAATCTTTTGTGAATCAAAGAAGCTTCACAGGTATTGTAGCTCCCATCTTGGTTTTTGGACAATGAGACGGTGGATTTGGCCGGAAATCAGCAAGGTATCGCCATCCTTGCGCTAGAAATCTTTTCCTTATTCCTTCCAAGCCTAGATATGCCTTTTTGAGGGTTTCTAGGGTGATCCTCTTTTCTCTTTTACACATACGGAAATAAAGAGAACATCAGACTTCGTATCATTGATGTTCTTCCCCGACCATCCCGCTCTAGTGCTTTTTATCTCGTTGGGGCGTCGCCACCACACCGGCCTCATCCATGCTCTGGCGGGATGATTGTGTCAGGTTCTCCCAAGGTTTTTCCATTCCTAAATAACAACAGTTTGTGTCATTACGCCAAAGCCTACAACCTAAAAGACGTGTCCGACACTGGAGAAACAATACTGCCCTAAGCAAACCCTTGTCGCGACTCAACTCTCCAAGAAAGACCTGCGCAGAAAAATGAAAGAATTTCCTAAGTAACTTTACTCAACTGTCTCAAAATTAAACTCAAAAGATTTTATAAATAAAATATTCACTAGTCAAAGAAGCAACTTGAGTGTGGAATATTTAATAAATAAAACATTTTAATGAAGTAACAAAGAAAACATTTTGGAACAGTAACAAAGAAACAGAGAGAAAAAGGAGGTGAAGATCACAAATTGCGGTGCAGTGTATGAGGAGATTCGGTTGAAGGTTTTTGTTTGTACAGTGACACAGTCGAACAAGCTCGAAAATAGAGTTTTGGCCGAGATCGAAAGAGAATGCAAAGAAGACGGTTTTGATCAAAGAACATTGATTTATTTTGCACTCCAGAAAAAAATCTTGGTCTACAAAGGAATCTCAAAGCTTCTATTTATAGTACCAATCTATGGTTATTCAAATTGTAATTTTGGAGGGGTACCCGTTTGTATTTAAATTTTGAATTTCTACTTAATGATTTTTCTGCGAAATCTCAAAAGTTCTATTGTTCTTTTATGAACAAATTTAAAGGATATGGAAGTGACTAAGATAGAGAGAGTGTCTAGTCTTTTCAGAATAAAGAAGTGAATTTTGATCAAATCTAGAGAGACTAAGCTTTGTCCATCGTTAAAGATCGCTGAAAATTTTGTCATTAACTAAGGGGAAGAAGCATGAATTGAGAATTGAGAAAAGAGAAAAGATGATCTAAATTGGTGTTCGGCCTTGAGTGATTTTGCTAATGAGTATGTTATATGTTTGGGGGTGCTTTGGAAATTAAAATGGTCTGAAATGTTTGTGCTATTTTGGGTATTTAGGTCAAATTTCATTGATTTTTCACTTATTATTATATTTTTGGGCTTCTAACTTTTTATATATTATGATGAAAATAAATTTTTTTAAAAAAATTATTAATCTACAAATTTATTCTTATATAAAATATAAATCAAAAAATACTATTTCATAATGTAACGACCCTAGCGTACATTGTGGACGTGGCCAATACACGAAAACCATTTCTACTCCCCAAGCGAACCCTCATCCTGTCTGACTATGAGTGGTAGAGTAACTCAAACATACATAAGTATAAAATTGAAAGAAACATTAAAAAATAGTTCACTAGAATTTTAAAACATTGCTTAAATATATAATGAGTATGATATATAAGTTTAAATAAAATAACTGAAAACTAAAAGACTCTCCAAAACCGTCTATCTAGGAAGCCTCTAGTATATATAGATGAGTGTCGGGAAAAAAACATGAATTCTAAAAATTTTACTAATACTACTACTCATAAAACTAGAGTCGTCCATATGAAAGAAGGTTTACCTCAAAAAATGGCGAGCAGAAAAGTGATTTTAACACACTCGAATGACATCAGTACATTGAATGTACGAGTTATGTGATGATACAACATCTCGTCCACGCTACTACAAAAAACTGCATTTAGCGACGAATGTCGTCGCAAGTCTGTTGCTATTTTTCTCGTTGCTAACAAAAATCAGTTGCTAATTGGTCTCTAAGTGGGTTTAGCAATAGAATATTTTGTTTATCTATAAAAAATTTCTGTCGCTAAATCTAGTTTTTCTATCAGAATTGTCTTATACCTTGTCGTGGTATAGAGCACCTCAAAAACGTGGATCCACTAAGATATGCTTTAAAGCAATAAGAAATCATCTAAAAAGTATACACCTTTACACATGTTGGGCATACATGGTTTATGAGGACTGTTAGTCATCTAAACTCATCCCCATATAAGTGCTCAATACTACTTCTAATTATATATATTCATGCTCAATGTTTTCAAAAAACACAACTATTTCTCTGGTTTGAGATAATTTCTCAAACTACCCTCTTAAAAGAGGTCACTGCCGTTAAACTAACTTTTGAACTCATAACATATTTACAAATTTCAGTTTCTCTTTTCGCAATGTAAATATTGATGTCTCTGGGAATACATAGTTACCTTTTACTCATACTTAAAACTATTTTTCAAAAACATTTCAAAGTCTTATTATAATATGATCATTGATAAATCAGGAAGTCATACTGTGTAAACAACGATGGAATATATATAGATACCATACTACTTAAACATTGAGGGCATAATCAGTTTCAATCTAATAATTTTTTAGAAACCCTTTGTCAAAACTCATCTTTACTTCCTCAAAACTCAGTTTAAAAATCCAAGGTTGCCTTTAAAAAGCTTGTTAGGATTTAAACTAAATTCATAGAGTTCCTGCGGAATTATAGACATGAACGACTTAACTAAGGCATATTAATAGAAATATGGAAACTCAATACTCATAATTCAAGGACTCACAACTCAACAACACTGGTCATCTTAAGAATACTCAAATCGTAAGGTACATGCTAAAATATAGACATGAAAGAATCAACTCAATAATATCAATGCATAAAATATAGAAATTTATTAATTAGGAATGAAATTTCAAGAGGATCAAGAACTCAAGAACTAAAAATCAACTCATCTCAAGAATACTCATATCTAAGAATAGAACCTAGATTACTTTTTTACTGCTTTGGAAGTAGATGTACGATGTGAGGATCAACTAGTACAATACTATGCTAGCCTTATATACCAGGAAGAGCGAGGTTCTAGAAGAATATTGAAGAATCATGAAGAAGAATATTAGAAGCCTTGAAATCCTAGCTTGCGGGAGAAAATAAACAAAAACTTTCATGAGATTTATTGAACTAGTTTCTTGAAGCTCTATAGCTAATATTAATAGCTTCATCATGGATTATATGAATAACATTGAGTTGGCAAAACTAGAATATTTTGAGAAAGACTTACCTTGAAGAATAATCTTGAATAAGATTGAAAAAATTTTGAATGGAGTCTTCTACTTCGATTTTTCCCTTAGGGTTTTGTTTTAGGTTTTGAGAGAGAAGAGAATACAGAGATTAAGAGATTGAAATAAGATTGATTTTTGTCTTTAATTTGTCAAGAAGTTCATTTAGAATTTTCATAGGGGTAAAAAGAGAAAAACAACCATTTTTAATGATTTCCTGTTAGCTAATTCATCACTGCATTGTATCAGATTACTAAAATGGTCATAACTCTGTACTTGAAACTCGGATTGACACAAAATTGTTGGAAACAGAAAAAAAATTTAAATACTTTTCATCTTATAGGTTATGGTCCATGTAAATTCTTATATTCTAAGAGATATGATTTTTCTAAGTTCACTCAAGTAGAAACTTATATCAAAACTTAATTGGTAAGGAAGCTTTCTACTCTACATTGTGCTAGGAGATTCTAGTGACCTTAATTGATATCTAAAATCATCCCCATACGAAATAATTAACCTTTCCACATTAAAAATATTAAGAATCACTTAGTACGACCTTATACGCAATTCAAGAACGCATTGGAGCTTAACTTAGAAAGTTTTATGGTGTAACATATAATTAAGTTAATAAATATAAGACTTGAAATAAGACGACGACAACCGATTATTGAAGAAAATAGGGTTTAAAAGTGAAAAGGTAATCTTAATAATAAAAAATACAATTTCAATAGTAATTAAGAATTAGGACATAACAATTGCAAAAGAAATGATAAACAGTCACTGTAGCAATATTAGTCATTAAAAAAGATAATTTCATACATTATAAATTCAGAAGCTCGAAAATAATAAAATAAAAGAAATTAGGGTAAAAATTGGGTGTCAATACACGAGGAAGACAAACTCAAGCGGACATAAACATCAAACTAAAAAAACAATTAACAATAGACTACTACATGTCAAACTTTGTGAATACATTAAGTATTAAAAACATGATTTTCATATAAATATCTTAAAATTAAAGACTCTCTACAGTTTTCTACTTGTGAAGCCTCTATGGTATAAAGATGAGTGTCGGGACAAAACCCACGACACCTACTAACAACTCAGAAAAACTTAGTCCTCTTGAAGAAAGGATGCCTCGCTCAAAACCTGACGAGCGGATTATCTAAAAAACTCCTATTGAGTATCCTTGTTACACCCAAAAAAATTCTAAGTTAAGACCCTAACTATTTGTAACATCTCGCAATTTATAATAAATAGGAAGAAGCTAATAATTGGAAATAGTCTTTTTTGGAAGGAATGAAAACCTAGAAATTTTTTAAGTTAGAATAAGTTTGGTCAAATTCAAATGGCCATAACTCCTAGCTCAGAATGAGTTCGGTGTATTTCCAGATGTGGTTGAAAAGCTGTTCGAATAACCTTTCCAAAGAAAGATTGAAGTTGTTCCAGCTAGATTGCTTTAAATAGCAAGTGATTGCTTCTACCTAGATTGAACTGCTTGGATTTCTATTCCTCCAAGGCTAGAGTGGTACGTCCTAGAATATTGAGGACAATTGGTTATGAAATTTCATTCCTTTTTCATGAAATAGACAATTCCAGATCTGTTGATTGTAAAGGGTTGTGTCCCTACTTTAGTTTTCCATACATTGATTAGATGTCCATGTGAGACTTTACTAGACTTCCGCTCTGTTTTAAAACTGTTTTCATAAACGACGATTGAATGTTGGATCTAAGTAAGTTTAGTTGCGCACTATTTTCCTTATATAGAATGTTATGAATACTATGAGGCTTGTATGAGACCCTTCGGGGTCAAATACTCCGTGTCGCATCCGAGGTATGTGCTATGGTTGTGACAAACAATCTAGGGTATACCAAAACAGCATAAAATCATCCATAAACATGAAATCATGAACCTTGAATTCATAGTCTAATTCAACAAAGTTGATGCTCTTGCCATGAATTCTTGAAGCTTAATATTGTTCATGAATACGGTAGAATGATGGAGTTTCTGATATCTTTATGTTGTGTTTTAGAGCTATCTTAAGTTAGGTTCTTGAGAACATAGTTTGGGTAGCAGAATTTAAAAATATATTTGAGAATAATAATATAGTTTAGGAGAATTGGGGATGGAAAACGAAGAGGAAAAAGTCGTACAAATGAACAGGTACCAGGTCCGCAACTTCCCTTAGTGAACAAATGTTTCTCCGCGTCGCGGATAGGACGCGGACTCGTCTGTCTCAAAATTAAGTTTCTAGAATAATTAGTTAGCAGGATCTTCGCGTTGCGGACTGGTTCCAAGATGGTGATTTCATAAGTATTATCATGTTTAGAAACCTAAAATCATTCTTAAACAACATGAGATCCTTCCAAACAGAAACCATAATCCTTGAATCGATTATTCAATTCAAGGATCATTTAAGAGTCAAATTCAAGTAAGATTTAAAATCAAAGTCAACAGTCAAGTCTAGTGTGATTGAATTAGTGTTAATTGAATGATTTTAGATCAAAATTCTTATGAACCCATGAAAATCATGAAATCCAAATTTTGGTTCTAATGTGGTGATTTGATCAAGACTTGATCCTACTAAATTCTTATGTAGATTATATTGGGCTGTTGATATATGCATGTATTATGTTAGAATTGTATATAGGTTGTCCTAATGTGATGAAATTTATATTGTATTATCTTGGATTATTGTATATTGTGAGTATTGGATTGAATTGGTGACTTTGACTATTGGTATGAACCTTGGTAAATTGGATTGGTTGAATTAACCATGGATTGGAGTTGTTGAGATTGAATTGGTGGTATGTTGACCTAACCTTCTCTTTATTGTGTAGTATAGGTGTTTCAATTGTGATGTTTGGTATGGTCCACATATGGTGGAGGTGATTATGTGCTATACTTGTGAATGATGTGTCCTCGTCGGCTTTACTTTATGAATTATGGTATTATCATGTTATCTCCTTGATATGTGATCATTGTGAAGGTTTATATGAGTTATGTGTATCTAGGAAGTGAAGTACGGGTTCTTCTAATTGAATATAGGGGATCATGATAGGTTATAGTAATGCATTGTATGTGAATACTTGATGAGGGAGTGTGAATCTTCCTAGCTGACTATATGATCATTAAGATAAGTTATGTAGATGATTCTATAGAGGTGTGTAGGATGACTTGCAGGTATACTAAGTTGTCTTTATGTGCTACTTGAATGATATGATATATTTGATAGTGGAAGGTATATGTGTCTTGTTGTTGTAGACCTATGTCCCTTAATTGATACATGAAGATTGTGAATATGAAACCTTGATTTAGTAGATTAAAGCACCGTTGTCATGAATGTATATGTATGAATGGAATATGATCTTTAATATAGTAAAGAAGGTCATTTATGTGGAACATTTTAGAAAGAAGGTTATGATATCATTGAAATTGAAAGTTGTATGGTATCCTTCTCGTGTGAACGGTGGACTTAGGGTTGGTTGGCTAGAACTGCATGAAATCATCCTTAGGAAAGTCAATGAGCTATCCTCTTAACCATTGTAAGGCATCCCTAGGGGACCTTTTTGGTAATGTGTGTTATGATTTGGTTATGAACACGATATGGTACCTTTTTATATGCTTCTTTATTGAGTTACTTAATGAGAAAAAAGGCTAGCACTGAGTAAGTATGCTTGGGGAGTAGCTATAGTTGAATGATGAGGCTAGAGTAATAAACCCTCAATATTCCTTAACCATGTGCCGACATGGGATGTGTCCTAGTTCTACTATTGCCATGTAGAACACCCTTTATCGGAGTAGGTTTGACTCTCGATTCCATGCCTAGCTATTATGGTCTATGTCGGTTATTCCCTACTCTCATCATGTGGGACTCATTCTAGTATTGGATAAGAACTATGAAGTTTAGGTAGTGGAATGGTACGCTATCTAGACATCGTACAATTGGGATTTGAAGATGTTAGTGTGTGAGTTCACTAGGTCTTCTCTAAGAACATTATGTGAAAGTCCTAGATTATTGAATGTATCTTAAATGGTCTAATGAACATAATGACGTAAGTAAAGGTATATTAATGAAAATGTACGTATCTAGTGTAGCTTTGAGGAATGCTTAGGTTGGCTTGGAGAGGGTGTATGGGCGTTCTCTTCTTGTCTTACTTAGGTGAGTCTTAGAGTAATTCTAGGTAGGCTGTTTAATTAATGAAATGGGAATAATCTTATCTTAGATAGTCTAAAGGATCTCTTTGGTGTGTGTGAAGAGATTGTATTGGCGGTCGCTTCATAACTCACTCACGTGATCCATAGAATCACCTATGGTAGGAGGGTCTTATGTTTATGAGTTTTGAGGTGTTCTTGACGTTATTGTGATATGTGGCTTATAGGTGAAGTTGGTGTGATATGTGGTTTTTCTATATTATGAGATGAAGTTTTACTCTAAAAGAACATATTTGATACACATGTCCATTTTTCATGATTTTATGCATTATGCCATACTTAGTACATGTAATGTAATAATTCCATACGTTTTGTCTATATCTAAAGTTATAGGTGGAAGGTGAGAGGCATCTTGAAGCAAAGCTTGGAAACTAGGACTCCTTCAAGCAAAGTTGTGGTATGTCCTCACTTGATATAAGGACATTACTATCATTCGTTTCTTTTATTAAAAATCATTGTAATAGAATAAGTTTCTACATTTGATTTATGGGCCGTGTCCCAAATATTCTTGAGTCTAAAATTGGCATATGTTGAGACTTAGTATTTTTATCGTTTTATATGAAAGATGTTTTACATATTATTCGTGGGAATAGTTTTAATTCCGCACTACTATTCATAAATGTATACATAAACGATGTCAAAGGATTTGTACAAAACCTCCGAGAGGTAAAATACTCTGTGTATCGACCCAAGAGTGCTCTAACTTCCAGGGTGTACTTGCAGGTCATAAAAAACATGGTATAACAGCATAGGTTATGAAGTAGAATTTAGGAATCAAAAAGTCTTAAAAAGGCCACGTCTAGTAGAGTCTTGTTCATTAGTGTGAGTCGCGACACATCCATGAGTGAGAGTCTATAGGACGATAGAGTTATACTTCTTCCCTACTCTTGTGTCATGTCGTAGCGTAAAAAGTTGTACGTATCCTTATTAATGATTTTCCTTGTGTTTATAGGAGATGACTATTAGAAGGATGTCCGCAAGAAGGGTTTAACAAGGAAGAGGGAATGACAGAGTTCCTCCCCTAGTTGAGCAAGTTCTTCAAGGTGGACAAATTCCACAAGGAGCAGAAGTTCCTCAAGATTATCAAGTTCCTCCCCAAGGTGAGCAATTCCCTATTGTGGGTGGAGGGAATGATGTTCCGATGGTTCCCTGAACATGACTAATGGGGAGATTAGAGAGGCTTTTCTTTCCCTATCCCGGTCTATGACCACTCATGTAACTAGAAACATTGGGCCTAGCGTGAATGCTTTTGAGAGTACCATGACCTCTAGATTGAAGGCCTTTGAGAGGATAAATCCTCCAATCATACTTGGCTATAAGGTAGGAGAGGATCCCCAAGAGTTTCTTGATTGTGTGTACAAAGTGTTGAGTACCATGGGGGTGACTTCTACGGATAAGGCGGAGTTAACTTCTTACCAATTAAGGGATGTTTTTCAAGTGTGGTACAGTTTATGGAATGATAATAGGTCGGTTGAGTCGGGTCCCATAGAGTGGGAAGAGTTTAAGGAGGCTTTCTTAGAAAAGTACTTTCCCCGTGAGAAGAGGGAGGTGAAGGTTGATGAGTTCATTAACCATAAGCAAGGTACTATGAATATTGAAGAGTATTCTTTGAAGGTCGCCATGTTGTCTAGGTATGCTCCATCCTTGGTGTCTAATCCTAGGAATGAGATGTGTAGGTTTGACACCGGTGTTGCCGAAATTGTGAAAGAAGAGTGTCGTACGACCATGCTACATAATGACATGAACTTGTCTAGGCTTATAGTGTACGCACAATCCATTAAAGTGTCCAAACTTAGTGAGATCTCAAGGAATTTGAAGAGGGTGTGGATCCAATGAGCAAAACAAACCTAGGTTTAAGAAGAGGGATCCAAACCAAGATGGTCCTAGTGCTCCTAAGGTCAAATATGAGGGGAAGTGGTTCTCAAGGTGATAGGCCTACTTGTGTTAATTGTGGAAGGAAGCACTTTGGGAAATGTCTAGTTGGTACCGGAAATTGCTTTGGTTGTGGTAAGGATAGTCATAAGGTGAGGGATTGTCCTACTATTGCGTCTAAAGGAAGAGAGGGCGTGCAAGTTCCTCCAAGTGTTCCGGAACATGACGTTCCAACAAATAATCGCTTTTATGCAATCTGAGTTAAAGGATCAAATCCGGATGATGATGATGTTGTTGGTAAGTTCTTGTATTCTCCCTTTAAATTGTCTTAAGTTCCTTCTAATTGCGGGAGTATGGTGAGTAGTGGAGTTGTGATTTGTTGTCTCTTCTCTTCTATTCTATTTAATCTTGAGAGATAGAATGTCATAGTAGCATGTTGCATTGTGTTTACGAGTCTTGTTGAAATTGAATTTCATTGATTCCTCACATTGTCATTATATGAAGTTATGATTATGATGTAAATTGAGCTTATATGGTTTTGTCTCTCATATTGTCATGCTTTCATCATAAATTGCTCAGGAGTTGCATTTTTGAAAAATTTGATCATGGTTCACTGTAATGCTTGGCAGTTCATTGTGAAGTTTTTGCAATGACTTAATAGTTCTTTTAATGAAAATAGTTTTAATGTGTATGGTATTGATGTGTATGAACATGTAATGTGTGGAGAACGAGTTCCTCCTATAAGAAATGAAGAATGTGAGTCTTATTGCATAATGAGTCGTAGATTAGTTTCTATCTTCTTGTTGTGTTTTGAGTCTCTTTGTTATGTGGAGTTGATGTTTATCCTATATATTCGTATTGAATATTATGTTGTATGGTTATTAGCTGTTATTCTTAAGTCCTTATTCTTGAATGTGTTTAAAATGAAGTGTGTCATTCGAGGATGAATGTTGTTCAAGTGGGGGAGATTGTAACACCCCTAAAACTGAACTAGGTCAAACTAGAGCCTAACATGTGTGTCATGAGTTTTAAAGTCCTAAAATAGTTTATAATTATGTTTATAGGTAGTGTGTGAAGTTTGGATGAGTTTGGAGGTCAAACATCCAAGAACGTCCATGACGTTTGAAAGTTTTGTCTTGAAACGTGCTTGTGTGCCTTAGTGCTTTTTTGCATGTTTTACGTGTTCGTTTGGGATGAAATTTATGTGAGAGGTTCCTAACATGTATACGAGAGTATTTGAGGTGTAAACGTCAATGAAAAACTACCAAGGACCGACGAAAGGGTCCTTGAGGAGGACCTAGCCATGGGCCAAGCAAGCTGCCCAAGGCAGCAGAATTTGCACAAGAAAGGAACATGTCCGCGTTGGGGACTTGTTTCTCACATGGACAAATTCTTCCTTCGCATCGTGTACTTCATTGTTTGGGAATTTAATTCCAAAAATTATGCGGGAGAAGCTTCGCGTCATGGACTTGTTTCCTGACGATAATTTCAGAAATTTAAGTTGAGTTTGACTTCACTGAAGGGTCCTATACGTGCAGGGGTCTTTTGGGTATTTTATGGACTAGTTATTGGCTGTTATTGAACCTTTTTAAACCCCAATTCACCCTTCAAATCAAAACCCTTGATGTACCGTGGTTTCACGGTACTTTCTATGCTTTTTTCTTAAGTTTAGTGTGTGTCTAGGGCTTTTTTATAGTAGTTTTAATTTGTTTTTATCTGTGTTTTGCAGGAAAGTTGTCCGAAACTAAAATGCAGAAGGCTGTAAAGACTCAATGCAGAAGTGACCCACGAAGCCATTGACGGCCCATTGTCCCATTGACGGACCATAGGTGGTTACCGTCGATTGGAGGTTCAGGCATCTGGAAGCAACTCGGGGAATGCTGACTAAGTGTGGGGCTACGAAAGGATCGACGGTCCGTCAGTTGATCGACAGACCGTCCTGGTAAACAGTCGATCAGATCAGAGAGATGTCCCAGTACCCGGTGTTGAAGAAAAGCAAAGTATGGAAGGACGAGAAGCATCGATGGACCATAAGTGAATCAACGGACCGTGATGTTGGTCCGTCGATTGGATCAGCGAAGATGCAAATGTGAAGGCTGAAGAAAAAGCTAAGTCTGGACCGATGGAAGGCAGTCGACGGTCCGTCGTTTTATTGATTGACCATCTGTTGGGTCGTCGATGGAAGCCACATTTTTTGGACAAACTTTCCTTATTTATTTTCCTTTTATTTTAGGACAATGTCTTTATAAATAGGGTAACAAAACCTAATTTTTTGTTGGATTCTTTATTATTTTTCATACTTTTTCTCTTGGAGATTTGACTTTGCAACTTATTCAATTAATTCAAGTTTTTGGAATCGATTTTCTAGTGAATTTTTTTGTTTCAAGTGTAATTTCTGGATTTTCTTCAAACTTGTCAAAGTAAGTTCATGAATTATTGTTTATCAACTATGAATTGTGTTCTTCTAGGCATGGGTAACTAAATCCACAACTAGGGTTGTGGGAACCATGGGTGATTAACAAAGTAAAACTAGCTAAATACCAATTCTCGAATAGGTTCTTACATGCATTGATAATTCTTTCGCTTAGCAGTCTTTTTAACGAGTGCACGCGTTAGAACTCTCCCTATTTCTACTTGCCGGACCAAGGGGGTAGTTAATAGGAAAAGAATTATCAACATAGATTTAGTGGGACACTATCGAATAGGCTAGTTTCCATTGGTGCGAAGTAATAACTAAGCCATACATTGAATATGATGCTTATTATGAAGTAAAGGTAAGGGTTAGTAACTTAGACACACGTAGCCGGACCAATGTACGGGGTGAAATTCTCTAAATGCCGGACCAAGGATATAGAGATACTTAACTTACCACTTTGCATGCAAGACACTAGGAAAGAATTGTTATAGCTAGGATTATCGCGTTATGAACCTATGGGGAACACTTACACACTAGTTTCTCTCATCACTTGATAAACACCAAAGTTTCACTCTTGCTACTTGTCTTACTTAGAAATAACTAAACACTTTTGTTTCACAAAACCCCCCCTTTAATTAACTATTTTCGGAAAGGACTTGACTAACGTAATTGTACATTGAAGTTAAGTCTAAACTATTTTCCTCGTGGGATCAACCCCAACCTACTTGTTGGGTTCTTAAATTGATACGACCGCTTATACTTCTCTAAGGAAATATAATTTGAGCGTATCAAATTTTGGCGCCGCTGCCGGGGAAAGTGGATTTTAGATTAACTTTAAGCACATTTATCGAATTTTAGTCAACAATTTCCTAATTTTACTTTTTCTTTTTATTTTTGTCTCTCTCAAGTCTAGCTCTAGTGTATGCCAGGTACACGAAGCTGAGGAGAACTAACGCTTCTATACGATCCTGAACTGAACTGGATACTACGCAGAATGAATAACCAACAAAACCCTGGTAATCCTGTCAATGGCATCAATCGTCAACCTCCGCCACGGGTAGATGCTCACAATCAAATGGTTGCTGATAATCCACTTGATGATGCTTTGAGGATGCAACCTCCCGTCCCACGACCTCAAGAGTTCTATAGGGGCAATGTGAACATCGCTTATTCTGATGGGCCTCTTGTCCTAGCTCCTCTACCTCAGGGTCACACATTTGTGGTAACTAGTAGCTTGATGCAGCTGCTCACCGCAAGGGGTTTGTTTCCAGGGCTACCATATGAAGATCCACATGCTCACATCACCAAACTGAGGTCGGTGTGCCCGAGTTATGTAGGGAGGCCGGATTTTGACATGAACGTCATCGGGTTAAGAGTGTTCCCTCTCTCACTGACGGGAAAGGCCGCGACATGGTTTACTGAGTTGTCCTATAATTCAATCTTTACTTGGGACTAGTTGAGGGATGTGTTCCTAGCACGTTAATACCCGGTGTCTAAAAAGCTCAACCACAAAGATAGAGTGAACAACTTTGTGGCATTACCTGGGGAGTCGGTGAGTAGCTCTTGGGATAGGTTCACCTCATTCGTAAGAAGTGTCCCAAACTACCGCATTGATGATGAGTCATTGAAAGAGTACTTCTATCGGGGGCAAGATGACAATAATAAGGCAGTGCTTGATACGATTGCGGGTGGTTCTTATGGTGAGTGCACTTATGCAGAGATCACAGAGAAGTTAGAGAAAATCTCCCGCAATAATAAAGTTTGGAGCACTAGGAAGTAAGATATTGGGAGAAACAACTTTGCAGTGCAAGCTACACACAATCCGGTCGCCGATGAGATTCGTGAAGAGATGGCTCAAATGAGAACTGAGCTCGGGTTAGTTTTGAAACATGTCACTGGAGGTGCGGAGAAGGTAAATGCGGTGAATTATTTGACTAAACCACCACCGCCAGTTGATGACTACTACTATGAAGAGGATTCTTATGCAGTGAATGAGCAGACGGGGGGTTTTCGATCGAACGCCCAAGGCTCCAATAAGGAGAATTGGCACCAAGGTCAAGGAAATCAAGGTCAGAACTATGGGAACTACAACAGAGAAGGCCATTATGTTCGAGAAGGAAACTACAACCTCGACAACAACTTAAACCGCGACAACAACTTCAACCGCAGTAACTATGCTAACAGAAATGATCGAAGTGGGCCCTATGTTCCGCATCATAATCGGGAAGTTGCTCCTAGGTATGGTGGAGGTAGTATGGCGCGAGTTGAAGATATGTTACAAAAGATGATGAGGAGGTTCGATGCTAGTGATGAGCACGCCAAGGAGTTTGAGAGGTGATTTGGCTAGTATTGGGCAAAAAGTGGATGCACATGCAGTCTCAATCAAGCACTACTCCAGTCGGTGAACTAGTTATAACTAGACAGGTATACAAATATTGCCCTGTCACAGTCTCTTGAAAAGTCACCTCAGTAGATCTTGTAGAGTTAGAAATGGTAGACTTCGATTTCATTCTAGGCATGGAATAGTTACATTAATGTTATACTCAGTCGATTGTAGAACTAGGATTTTTCGTTTTCAGTTTCTAGACGAACCAATCTTAGAATGGAAGGGTAGTAGCTTAGCGCCTATGGGTCGATTTATTTCTTCCCTTAAGGCCAGAAAGATGATCTCTAAGGGTTATCTCTATCATCTAGTTCAAGTTAAGGATTCTAGCTCTGAAACCCCAACTCTTGAGTCAGTTCCAGTAGTTAGTGAGTTTCCAAAAGTGTTTGCAGAAGATCTTCCTGGAGTTCCTCTCGTAAGGGAAATCGACTTTGGAATTGATCTCCTTCCAGATACCCAGCCTATTTCTATTCCTCCTTATAGAATGACTCCAGCAGAGCTAAAGGAATTTAAAGAGCAGTTGAAAGTACTTCTAGATAAGGGTTTCATCAGACCTAGTATTTCTCCATGGGGTGCACCAGTGTTGTTCGTAAAGAAGAAAGATGGTTCTCTCAGAATTTGCATTGACTATAGACAGTTGAACAAGGTCACAATCAAGAATAAGTATACTATCCCCAGGATTGATGACTTGTTTGACCAACTTCAGGGTGCTAGCCATTTCTCAAAGATAGACCTCTGATCGGGTTATCATCAGCTCAGAGTCAGAGATAGTGACATTCCAAAAATAGCCTTCAGAACTCGGTATGGTCATTATGAATTTGTAGTTATGTCATTTGGACTAACCAATGCTCCTGCAACTTTCATGGATTTGATGAACAGAGTGTTCAAGCAGTACTTGGACTTGTTCGTTATCGTCTTTATTGATGATATCCTCATTTACTCTAGGAATGAGGAAGAACATGCAAGTCATTTGAGAGTTGTTCTGTAGACTCTAAAAGATCACCAGTTATTCTCTAAGTTTAGCAAATGTGAGTTCTGGTTGCAATCCATTATTTTTCTTGGTCACATTGTATCTAGCGAGGGGATCCGAGTGGATTCGTAGAAGATAGAAGCAGTGAAACAAGTGCCCAGACCTACCTCTGCTACAGATATCAGAAGTTTCCTAGGTCTAGCGGATTATTACAAAAGGTTCGTGGAAGGATTTTCATCCATAGCCTCACCATTGACTAGGTTGACTTATAAGATGGTCAAGTTTCAATGGTCAGATGATTGTGAGAAAAGCTTTGCAGAAGCAGACTAGATTGACTACAGCTCCTGTATTGACTCTACCAGAGGGTTCAGATGGTTATGTGATCTATTGTGATGCATCCATAGTTGGCCTAGGTTGTGTGTGATGCAGTGAGATAAGGTTATAACTTATGCCTCTAGACAGCTTAAGGTTCATGAGAAGAACTATCCAACTCATGACCTCAAGCTTGCAACAGTGGTGTTTGCACTCAAAATATGGAGACACTACTTGTATGGCGTTCATGTAGATGTGTTCACTGTCCATAAGAGCCTTCAGTATGTGTTCACCCACAAAGAATTAAATATTTGCCAGAGGAGATGGCTTGAATTCCTTTTGGATTATGATATGAGTGTGCATTATCATCCTTGTAAGGCGAATGTAGTAGCAGATGCTCTTAGCAGATTATCTATGGGTAGTGTAGCCCATGTTGAGTAAGAAAGGAAGGAGTTAATGAAGGATGTTCACAGGCTTGATCCCTTAGGATTTCGCCTTATGAACATATCAGACAATGGTGTAACAGTTCAAAATGGGGCAAAATCTTCTTTGGTAGTGGAGGTTAAGGAAAAGCAAGACAGTGATCCAATCTTGCTTGAACTTAAGGGTGCAGTCCACAATCAGAGAGTGGAGGTCTTCTCCCAAGGTGAAGATGGTGTACTTCACTACCAGTGTAGATTGTGTGTTCTTGATGTGGGCGAGTTGAGAAAACATATTCTTGCAGAAGCCCATAACTCCAGATATTCTATTCATCCAGGTGCCACTAAGATGTACCGCGATTTGGGGGAAGTCTATTGGTGGAATGGCATGAAGAGGGATATAGCAGATTTTATGAGTAAGTGCCCCAATTTCCAGCAAGACAAGGTAGAATATCAATAACCAGGAGGTGTGACTCAAGATATCGATATTCCTACTGGTAAGTCGGATGTGATCAATATGGATTTCATCACAGGGTTACCTCGTACTCACAGACAACATGACTCCATTTGGGTGATAGTTGATAGGATGACTAAGTCTTCTCGCTTTTTGGTGGTCAAGACTACAGATTCGGCAGAGAACTATGCCAAGCTTTACATTAATGAAATTGTGAGGTTGCAAGGGGTCCTTTTGTCTATCATCTCAAATAGAGGTCCACAATTTACCTCTTATTTCTGGAGGTCGTTTCAGAAGGGTCTTGGTACTCAAGTTAACCTTAGCACAACATTTCATCCGCAGATGGATGGACAGGCTGAGCGTACCATTCAGACCCTAGAGGATATGTTGAGATCTTGTGTTATCGATTTCAAAGGTAGTTGGGATGATCACCTTCCTCTGATTGAGTTCACCTACAACAATAGCTACCATTCCAGCATTGAGATGTCCCCTTATGAGGCTTTGTATGGGCGTAGATGTAGATCTCCTGTTGGTTGGTTTGAAATAGGTGAACCAGCTTTGATAGGACCAAATTTAGTCCTTTATGCTATGGAGAAGGTGTAACTCATTATAGATAGACTTAAGATAGCCCAGAGTCGTCAAAAATCTTATGCAGATGTAAGGAGAAGGGAGCTAGAGTTCCAAGTTGATGATTGGGTTTTTCAGAATGTCTCACCTATGAAAGGGGTGATGAGATTTGGCAAGAAAGGTAAACTCAGTCCTAGATATGTAGGCCCTTACAAGATCTTGATAAGGATTAGCAAGGTGGCATATGAGTTCGAGTTACCAGCAGACTTAGCAGCAGTGCATCCGGTCTTCCACATCTCGCTCTTGAAGAAGTGTGTGGGTGATACAACCTCTATAGTGCCATTAGAGAGTGTGGCGGTGAAATATAGTCTTTCTTATGAGGATGTACCAGTTGAGATTCTTGACCGTCTAGTTAAGAGGTTGAGAAATAAAGAAGTCGCTTCAGTCAAGGTTTTGTGCAGGAGTCAGTCCATAGAGGGATCTACTTAGGAAGCAGAAGTAGCCATGACAGCTAAGTACCCTCACCTCTTTCCATTCGATTCCACTCCAGCTTGAGGTAATAGTTCCTCTTCAGCGTTTTAGTCATTCACGTGTGAATTGAGTCTTAGAATCATGTTCCCTCAGCTTGTACTTGCATTCTCAGCATATTTGCATGTTCTCAGAACTCAATTCAGTCAGAAACTCAGTTCTCAGTGTTTAGTAGTAGGGTTTGAAGCTCTCTCCCTCTATTCCAGCAAGTTTAGTCTTCATTCGAGGACGAATGTAACATTCCAGAAAATCACATGTCTAGTGAAGAGCCTAATAGTGTAACAACCCTAAAAATGAATAGGATAAAGACTTAGGGTGTCAAGAATGCTTGCGATTAAACAGAGGTTCACACGGATTGATACGCGTAGAACTAGACCTCAGAACCTTTACTACGACCAAGTCAACTAACTTGGGGAGTTAGTTGAGCTTGGAAAGGTTGGAACCAACCATGTGAGGCTCTCGAAAACAAAGATTTAATCGAAGGAGTCTTTATCGGACTTAAAAGAAGAAACTTTTAAGTTTTGAGGGTCCAGGGGTAAAATGGTCTTTTCTAGTCCAAGGGTAATATTGTAATTACCCTGAGGAATTAATAAATTAATTTAATTAAAATAGCTATTTGAATTGGGGCGATACGGAGTGACCCATTTTGCAAATGGGGTGCCACTCGGGTTCGAGCCCCACTAGGAGCAAGGAATTGATGATTTAATCATCAATTAAAATCTATTCATTAAGGTTAAAATGGTCCTTTCACATATTAATTAAAATAAATCAGATTTTTGTATTAAGTTAATTAAATCCTATTTTGACTAAGTCTTGAATTTAGTCTCCTAATCCTAATAACTCTCTCCCTTTATTTCTCAACTCTCTCTCACGTCTCTCAACTCTCATTCTCTCACGCTCTGACTATCAAGAAAGCTAAAGAACAGTTAATAACAATTATTCTTCACACTTGAAGAACACACGAAAAGTATTAAGAAAAACAAGTTTATCAAAAAAACGTTAAGGCAAGAGAGATTTACGTCGAGTTGGTGGTGGAACTTTAGGTGAGTTTGGGCGTGATTTGGAGGAGTTTCCGGGCAGCAGCTTCAAGCTTGAACAACGTCAAAAGGTATGGGTTTCTCTCCTGGAATTCTTTCTCCAAGAGTACTTTCCTTCGAACGATTCTCAAGCTCTTGAAAACTAAGGTTGTTCCCCTTTGTATGTCCTTGTCCTTAGCTCCCAAATGAATTCGTAGGATGGGTATGTTGTACTGTTAGATTTAGGCATGATTGATGTGTTTATATTAAATGTGAACATGTTTATGTGAGGGAAATTACGAAAATGATAATCACAATGTGATCGGAAAAATTGGAGTGTGTGTGTGCTCGTGGGCAGTGGCTTTAGCCACTGTTTTGGGGTCGAAAAATTCATGTGTTCTTGTGTATTTTATGTGTGTAATGTGTGTGCAATGTGAAGTTCATTATGATGAAATATAGTGAATTGAATAACCATCTTTTAGCTAACTAAACTTATAAAAAAATTGCACCTAAGAATGAGTTGAAGAAGGACTAAAAATTTCCAGATTTGTGCACTAAATAATAAAGTCGATTCTGGATTTTTAAAAGAGAAATAAAATAAGTGAGGTCAATGGGAATTGAACCCAAGACCTCACATGTTGAGAAGGCTGAAAAACAAGGGAAAAATGTGAAGGAGATAAGGGCAATCGAACCCCTTAGGTACTGGTTGCGAGACAAAGGAAAAAGGGAAAAGGGGGGCTAAGGGGATTCGATTCCAGCTACTGTATTCGCGGAAAAAAAGAAGAGGGAAATGGGGCTGGGGGAATCAAACTCGCGATCTGTGGGAAGAAGAAGGAGAAAGTTAATTAAACAAATAAATGAGAGGCGTACGATTCGAACCCACGACCTCCAGGTATGCGCAAAAAGAGAGAAAATAATGAAAAAGAAAACGCGAGGCGTGGGAATTGAACCCACGACCTCAAGGATGAAGACAGAGGCAAAATTAATTAAGAAATGGAGTGAGGCTGTGGGGGTTCGATCCCACAACCTCACTGCCACTCGCCCAATTAATTAAAATAAAGATAGAGAGGCTGTGGGGGTTCGAACCCACCACCTCACAGCCTCCTCAGCGAAATTAAAGTAAAAATAAGGGGGGCTGTGGGGGTTCGAACCCACAACCTCCCTATTTGCGAATTTAATATTAAAAATGCAAGAGGTTGTGGGGATTTGGTTTGGGCGAAAATGAGTAATGAAACCTTAATGAAAAATAAAAAGAGGTTGTGGGGGTTCGAACCCACAACCCTTCGGCCATCTTAAGGGAGAAATTAAATAGAAAATTAATCCTTCAATATTAATGTTGAGATTTAATTTAGAGTTCTAATGTTATGAATATTAGAAATAAAATCAATGAAAAATATAAATGATATCCAAGTGACTCAAACTTGGGTTTCCTTGCCCACTCTTCCGTATTGATACATAAGTCATACGTGAATAAAATATCCAAGAATAATACCATCTACTTAGATCAAAATTAAGATCTTGGCATATATACAAGATACATAAGTCTTATACTACATAATCTTAGGAAAGTAAGAATCACTTAACGAACTATGAATGAAGCCCCATGACTTGTGTGTATAGACACATAAGTCTAACATACGTTCAAAAATAAGTGAACCTAAGATGTATGTAATGAAATGATGAACCCTAGGAGGGTTAAGTATGAATGTAAGATATAGTAAGTGACCAAGTGCATTGGTATATGATGAGATGGACTATGAAATGATGAAATGAACATTCACGTAATAAGAGGTGAGTAACTATGAAAAGAAAAGGTGCTAATGATGAAGGATGTGGTGACAACATGATGTGAGGTTAATGTAGATGGTGAGAGAAATCTCAAATGAGTCTAAGTAAATGTTACCAATACGTACTCACCAATGAGAATGAAAAATAATGAAGAGACCAGTCTCTATGAACACTCTAATGAAAGTATTGAGCTTCATACACTTAATACTAATGATGAGATGAGAAATCATCTAATGAGGTATGATGTGCTCATACTAGAAGCCAGCTTCCATGACGTATGAGATGAATGTAATGGAACTTTATACTGAGCACCGATAGGCTAGCTATGAGCGGTGATGCCTTCTTTCGGGAAGGGCGTAGGTTCACGTAACTCTCATGAGATGATACTGTCCGGCTTGCCGGGTATGGGTCTCCTTACATCTCCTAGTCTTCGAACCTATACTGCCAATATAGGGATCTGGCGGGGTTAAATTCCCATTTATGCTAGCATGTTATTGGGTCACTTTGGCCGGTGATTCCACCTTTTTTCGGTGTGGGGGAGACACTGGATTTCATGATGCTCACATGATCTCTGTCGGTTAAAGTTAAAGTTCCCAATGAATGAATGAGGCCAGCCTCAAATGATGCACATAATGAAATGAATGATACCAAAGGTGTTAGGATAGGATAATCAAAAGGTGAGTTAGATTCAAGTAATGACATTAGGTCATTCTTGGTCATTGCACAACGAACCCGATGAAAGTCTTAAACTACACCCTAAGTATAGTTGGTGTTCACACTAGCCTATAAATGAAATGAAATGAAGTACGTATGGATGAATGAAGCAGACTCTGTGTTTGCTAATGAAGACTCCCTAGTTGAGGTCCCATATGTTGAGCCCTCATTTTGGGAAGTCTTAATGTCAAGTCCATGATTCCAAGGTCTCATGGCATATGAATGAATGATATGAAAGAAGCTAGTGTTATACGTTATGTGTTATGATATGTGCTATATGAAGATGTTACGTGCTGTGTGCAATATGATACTCTCATGGCATCACTTTCCTAATCCAATTTGGAAAGTTCACTAACTTTCCTAATCTCAATTTGGAAAGTCCACTGACTTGACCCCCAAAAACCATGTTGTTAGGAAAGAGCTATTCTTTCTCATGCATGTCCGTGGTGTGTGCTTGCATATACCCATACTTAGTATAAGTGTGTACTAACCCTATACATCTATACTATTTTAGGTGCAGGTACAGGTGGGCGATAGAGCTACAGGATCATTGTTGTAGCTATCCGGACGTCAGCATTCATCCGGAGTTTGGTAAGTCCTCATGCTTTCGAGGATGCTACTGTTTTACATTCTAGCTTAGATTTAGAGTTGAGCTAGTGGAGCATGTTCCACTAGCGTTTCTTTCCTGTTTTTATTCAGACTTTGTATTGGTGCCATTTTGGCAATTATACACTTAATACTTATTTATCTATTTCTTTCAATTGCTTATCTCTTAATGTTAGATGGTTGATGGTGAACAATTATGAAATGATAAGAATGTTTAACAAGTATGTTAAGGAAACAAAAAGTTTCAAATTTTCCGTTAAAATTAACCTAGAGGAAGTATAAATGACTAAGTAGGCTTGTCTGCGACCTCTGAGAGGTCAACGAAGCCGATCTCGTCTGGGGTCTAGATTCCAGTCGTGACAAACTTGGTATTAGAGCACCAGGTTATATTACGAAAATAATAAGTTCACATCAACCACATTGAGTAGTTTCTAAGTTATGGTAGTGAAGTGCACCACTATCCTGGATTAGAGACTGCATGATGCGTAGGAAAACTTCCCTTTTTCTGATCTTATCGTGCTTCTCCTAAAGTTTAATTTCTTGGTGTTATGAGCGTGTCTAACATCAATTTTTGTTGTTTTCAGAGAATGAACACTAGGAGGGCTATTGGTCAGAGGAGAGGAGGAGCAGCTGCTGGGGGCAACCGAGTTCCACCCCAGGCTCCAGCTGAAGGAGTGGATTTGCCAGTTAACCCAGCTGGGTTGAATGATGCTGATGTGAGGGCATCTAATGCCCAGATGGCACAGGCTATTACTATGCAGGCCCAGGCTATGACTGCCCAGGTCAACCGGCAGGATGTTCAGAGGTAAAACCCACCGGTTCGTAGTATGTCTAACAGGCTGAGGGATTTCACGAGGATGAATCCTCCTATTTTCACAGGGTCTAAGACTGCATAGGATCCCCAGGAGTTTGTGGATGAGGTGCATAAGATTCTGGTGGCTATGGGGGCCACTGATATTGAGAAGGCTGAGCTAGCTTCCTATCAGCTCAAGGATGTTGCAAAGACTTGGTGCAAGATGTGGCAAGATAGCCGAGTTTTAGGTGGAGTGCCAGTCACATGGGAGCTGTTCAAGACAGCATTTCTGGAGAGATTCTTCCCCATGGAGATGAGGGAGGCCAAGGTTGAGGAATTCATCAACCTTAAACAAGTCTCTATGACAGTCAGGGAGTATTCCCTGAAGTTTGTTAAGCTATCAAGGTATGTTACTTTCCCTAGTATTTAATAGCAAGAATGAGGAGAATACTGAGCTTTGTTGAAATCAACCAGGTATGCTACTTCCCTGGTTTCTAACAGCAGGGATGAGATGAGCAGATTCCTCATAGGAATCTATGAAGACCTGGAGGAGAAGTGTCGATCTGCGATGCTCCATGATAATATGGATCTTTCCAGGTTGATGGTGCATGTCCAGCAGGTAGAGGACAGCCGCAGAAAGAGAGGTGTTCGTGATGCTAGGAGGCCTAGGCCTCAAGATCAGGCAGGTCCCAGCCATGGAGGCCACAGAAACAACTTTGGCATCCGTGAGCAGCCAAGGTTCAAAAGGGGGCAATAGAGTTCTGGGAATTCTAATCCTCAGAGGAGTGTTACACCTAGAGGAGGCAGACCTGAGCCCAAGAAGGGCAATGGAGGTGAGATGCAGCGTCCTAAGAAGAATTGTGCTAAGTGTGGCCGAGATCACAGTGGAGAGTGCAGACAGGGCACTAATGCCTGCTTCGGTTGTGGTAAGAGTGGACACATGGTCAGAGACTGTCCACAGAACAGAGGTCAGGATGGAGGTAATGCTCAGTCTAGGCCTAATCCACAGGGTGCAGCAGCAGCCGAGCCTCCTAAGAGGAACAGGTTCTATGCCCTGAAGGGCAGGGAGGAGCAGGAGAAGTCCGCTGATTTGGTCACAGGTATGCTGCAAGTATTCTCAACTTCTGTTTATGCTCTACTTGATCCAGGGTCTACGCTTTCCTTGGTGACTGCTCTGCTTGCTCTTACTTTTGAGATATTGCCTGAAGTTCTGCATGATCCTATAGTGGTTAGTACACCTTTAGGAGAGAATGTAAGAACTGATAGAGTATACAAGGATTGCCCATTAGTTGTGAGTGGTAAGACTATGTGTGCAAACTTGGTTGAGTTACCCATGCATGATTTTGATGTTATTCTTGACATGGACTGGCTTCACAGTTGTTATGCTTGCTTAGACTGTCGTAGTAGAGTGGTGAGATTTCGTTTCCCTAATGAAGAGGAGCTAGTCTGGGAGGGGTACAACTCGAGTCGTCCTAACCTCTTGATTTCGAACCTTACGTCCAATAAAATGATGTACAAGGGGTTATTGTGTCATCTTGTGAGTGTTAATGATTTAGATCATGACATTCCTTCCATAGACTCAGTGCCTGTAGTGAATGAGTTCCTAGATGTGTTTCCTGATGATTTGCCTGGAGTCCCTCCCCTTCGAGAGATTGACTTTGGTATCGACTTAGAACCAGATACTAAACCAATTTCAGTTCCTCCTTACAGAATGGCTCCAGCTGAACTCAAAGAGTTGAAGCTGCAGTTAAAAGATCTCACTAATAAGGGTTTCATTTAGCCGAGCATATCCCCTTGGGACGCTCCAGTGTTGTTTGTGAAAAAGAAAGATGGAACCCTTAGAATGTATATCAATTATCGGCAGCTCAACAAAGTCACTATAAAGAATAAGTATCCACTCCCCAAAATAGATGATTTGTTCGATCAGCTCTAAGGGTCTAGTTTCTTCTCTAAGATTGATCTTCGTTCAGGGTATCATCAGCTTAGGATAGGGATGGAGATATCCCAAAGACAGTCTTTCATACCCGCTATGGTCACTATGAGTTTCTAGTCATGTCATTTGGTCTCACGAATGCACCTGCTGCATTTATGGATCTCATGAACAGGGTCTTCCGTGAATACCTTGACTCTTTTGTCATAGCATTCATTGATGACATTCTCATCTACTCTAAGACCAAGGAAGAGCATGAACAACATTTGAGACTAACCTTGCAGGTACTTAGACGGCATCAGTTGTATGCCAAATTCAGCAAATGTGAATTCTAGCTGAGATCAGTGACCTTCCTGGGTCATGTTGTGTCCGATCAGGGCGTGGAGGTGGATCCCAGGAAGACTGAGGCTGTGAAAAACTGGCCAAAGCCTCTTACTCCCACTGACATCCGTAGCTTTTTGGGACTGGCTGGTTACTACCGCAGGTTTGTGGAGGGCTTTTCTCCATTGCTTCCCCATTGACAGCTTTGACTAAGAAGAAAGCCAAGTTTGAGTGGATGGAGACTTGTGAGAGGAGTTTCCAGGAACTCAAGGACAGACTTACTTCAACCCCGGTGCTTACTTTGCCTAAGTGTGGTGAGAATTACACTGTTTATTGTGATGCATCTAGGGTTGGTTTGGGTTTTGTTCTTATGCAGGCTGGGAAGGTGATAGACTATGCTTCCAGACAGCTCAAGGTTCATGAGAAGAATTATCCCACTCATGACCTGGAGTTGGCAGATGTGGTGTTTGCACTGAAGCTGTGGAGGCATTATCTGTATGGAGTGCATGTGGATGTGTTCACAGACCATAAGAGTCTCTAGTACGTGTTCACACAGAGGGAGTTGAATCTACGTCAGCGGAGATGGTTGGAGCTGTTGAAGGATTATGACATGAATGTTCACTACCATCCAGGTAAGGCTAATGTTGTAGCTCATGCTTTGAGTAGGATGAGCATGGGAAGTATAGCCCACATTGAGGATGAGCAAAAAGAGCTGGTGAAAGATGTACACAGACTGGCCAGACTGGGTGTGCGGTTGGCTGACTCCACTAGTGGGGATGTTTCAGTTCATCCTAGTTCTGAATCATCCTTGGTAGTTGAAGTCAAGCAGGGTCAGCATCTAGATCCTGTGTTGATGGAGCTGAAGGACTCAGTGCTGATGAAGATGAATGAGTATTTCGCTTTGGGAGGTGATGGCATACTTAGGTATCAGGACAGTCTTTGTGTACCAGATGTGAATGATTTGCGGACCAGGATTATTACAGAGGCCCATGGTTCCAGATATTCCATACATCCAGGTTCCACCAAGATGTATCATGATCTTAAGCAGATTTATTGGTGGGGTGGAATGAAGAAGGACATTGCAGAATATGTGGCCAAGTGTCCTAATTGTCAGCAGGTTAATGCAGAGCATCTTAAGCCTGGTGGTCTAACTCAGATTATTGAGGTTTCGACTTGGAAGTCGGAGGCCATTAATATGGACTTTGTGTTTGGTCTTCCGAGGACTAGGAGGTAGCATGACTCCATATGGGTTATTGTGGACAGATTGACTAAGTCTGCCAACTTTATCCCTGTGAAGTCTACTTACAAAGCCGAGGATTATGCGAGGCTCTACATTGATGAGATTGTGAGATGGCATGGGATTCCTTTGTCTATCATTTCAGATAGAGGAGCTCAGTTTACTTCACATTTCTGGATATCTTTCCAGAAGAGCTTGCGCACGCAGGTAAAGCTTAGCACTGCCTTTCATCCTCAGACAGATGGGCAGGCGGAGCGCACCATTCAAACATTGGAGGACATGTTGAGAGCGTGTGTGATTGACTTCAGAGGTAACTGGGATGACCATCTGCCTTTGATAGAGTTCTCGTATAATAATAGCTATTACTCCAGCATTGGGATGGCACCGTTTGAGGCACTGTATGGTAGGAGGTGTAGATCTCCATTTGGGTGGTTTGAGGTTGGAGAGTCATCCATTTTGGGTCTAGAGATCATTCATGAGGCCTTAGAGAAGGTCAGAGTGATTAGGGACAGGTTGGCTACTGCTTACAGCCGGCAGAAGTCATATGCAGATAACAGAAAACGGCCCTTAGAGTTTGATGTTGGTGACGAGGTTTACTTGAAGATATCACCTATGAAAGGGGTGATGAGATTTAGTTGAAAAGGGAAGATGAGTCCGAGGTATGTTGGGCTATATGAGATCCTACAGCGTGTGGGTGAGGTGGCCTATGAGTTAGCATTGCCTGCGGAGCTAGCTTTTGTCCATCCAGTCTTTCATGTTTATATGTTGAAGAAGTTCCTAGGTGATCCAGCATCGATTCTACCTGTGGAAGGTTTGGGGGTTGGTAAAGACTTGTCTTATGAGGAGGTACCTGTTGAGATCCTAGACAGACAGGTCAAGCGGCTGAGGAACAAGGAGATTGCCACAGTGAAGGTATTGTGGAGAAATCATCTTGTTGAGGGTGCTACGTGGGAGGCTAAGGCCGACATGAGATCCCGCTACCCTCATCTTTTTAGCTCTTAAGGTTAGACTTCCTACTCTTAAGCCTATGTTCCTTATCTATCCGTATTTTATTGATATTGATTAACTGTGCATAGTGATTTTATTATACTGGCATTACGATGTGAAGTGGTAGTGTCATTCGGGGACGAATGTTCCTAAGGGGGGGATAATGTAACAACCCTAAAAATGAATAGGATAAAGACTTAGGGTGTCAAGAATGCTTGCGATTAAACCAAGGTTCACACGAATTGATACACGTAGAACCAGACCTCAGAATCCTTACTACGACCAAGTCAACTAACTTGGGGAGTTAGTTGAGCTTAGAAAGGTTGGAACCAACCATGTGAGGCTCTCAAAAACAAAGATTTAATCGAAGGAGTCTTTACCGGACTTAAAAGAAGAAAGTTTTAAGTTTTGAGGGTCTAGGGGTAAAATGGTCTTTTCCAGGCCAAGGGTAATATTGTAATTACCCTGAGGAAGTAATAAATTAATTAATTAATTTAATTAAAAGACCTATTTGAATTGGGGCGACCCGAAGTGACCCATTTCGCAAATGGGGTGCCACTCGGGTTCGAGCCCCACTAGGAGCAAGGAATTGATGATTTAATCATCAATTAAAATCTATTCATTAAGGGTAAAATGGTCCTTTTACATATTAATTAAAATAAATCAGATTTTTGTATTAAGTTAATTAAATCCTATTTTGACTAAGTCTTGAATTTAGTCTCCTAATCCTATTAACTCTCTCCCTCACGTTTCTCAACTCTCTCTCACGTTTCTCAACTCTCATTCTCTCACGCTCTGACTATCAAGAAAGCTAAAGAACAGTTAATAATAATTATTCTTCACACTTGAAGAACACATGAAAAGTTTTAAGAAAAACAAGTTAATCAAAAAAACGTTAAGGCAAGAGAGATTTCCGTCGAGTTGGTGGTGGAACTTTAGGTGAGTTTGGGCGTGATTTGGAGGAGTTTCTGGGCAGCAGCTTCATGCTTGAACAACTTCAAAAGGTTTGGGTTTCTCTCCTGGAATTCTTTCTCCAAGAGTACTTTCCTTCGAACGATTCTCAAGCTCTTGAAAACTAAGGTTGTTCCCCTTTGTATGTCCTTGTCCTTAGCTCCCAAACGAATTCGTTGGATGGGTATGTTGTGCTGTTAGATTTTGGCATGATTGATGTGTTTATATTAAATGTGAACATGTTTATGTGAGGGAAATTACGAAAATGATAATCAAAATGTGATCGGAAAAATTGGAGTGTGTGTGTGCACGTGGGCAGTGGCTTTAGCCACTGTTTTGGGGTCGCAAAATTCATGTGTTCTTGTGTATTTTATGTGTGTAATGTGTGTGCAATGTGAAGTTCATTATGATGCAATATAGTGGATTGAATAACCATCTTTTAGCTAACTAAACTTATAAAAAAATTGCACCTAAGAATGAGTTGAAGAAGGACTAAAAATTTCCAGATTTGTGCACTAAATAATAATGTCGATTATGGGTTTTTAAAAGGGAAATAAAATAAGTGAGGTCAATGGGAATTGAACCCAAGACCTCACATGTTGAGAAGGCTAAAAATCAAGGGAAAAACGTGAAGGAGATAAGGGGAATCGAACCCCTTAGCTACTGGTTGCGAGACAAAGGAAAAAGGGAAAAGGGGGGCTAAGGGGATTCGATCCCAGCTACTGTTTTCGCGAAAAAAAAAAGAAGAGGGAAATAGGGCTGGGGGAATCGAACTCGCGATCTGTGGGAAGAAGAAGGAGAAAATTAATTAAACAAATAAATGGGATGAGTGGGATTCGAACCCACGACCTCCAGGTACGCGCGAAAGGAGAGAAAATAATGGAAAAGAAAACGCGAGGCGTGGGAATTGAACCCACGACCTCAAGGCTGAAGATAGAGGCAAAATTAATTAAGAAATGGAGTGAGGCTGTGGGGGTTCGATCCCACAACCTCACTGCCACTCGCCCAATTAATTAAAATAAAGATAGAGAGGCTGTGGGGGTTCAAACCCACCACCTCACAGCCTCCTCAGCGAAATTAAAGTAAAAATAAGGGGGGCTGTGGGGGTTCGAACCCACAACCTCCCTATTTCAGCGAATTTAATATTAAAAATACAAGAGGTTGTGGGGATTTGATCCCACAACCTCTTGGTTTGGGCAAAAATGAGTAATGAAACCTTAATGAAAAATAAAAAGAGGTTGTGGGGGTTCGAACCCACAACCCTTCGGCCATCTTAAGGGAAACATTAAATAGAAAATTAATCCTTCAATATTAATGTTGAGATTTAATTTAGAGTTCTAATGTTATGAATATTAGAAATAAAATCAATGAAAAATATAAATGATATCCAAGTGACTCAAACTTGGGTTTCCTTGCCCACTCTTCCGTATTGATACATAAGTCATACGTGAATAAAATATCCAAGAATAATGCCATCTCTTAGATCAAAATTAAGATCTTGGCATATATACAAGATACATAAGTCTTGTACTACATAATCTTAGGAAAGTAAGAATCACTTAACGAACTATGAATGAAGCCTCATGGCTTGTGTGTATAGACACATAAGTCTAACATACGTTCAAAAATAAGTGAACCTAAGATGTATGTAATGAAATGATGAACCCTAGGAGGGTTACGTATGAATGTAAGATACACTAAGTGACCAAGTGCATTGGTATATGATGAGATGGACTATGAAATGATGAAATGAACATTAACGTAATAAGAGGTGAGTAACTATGAAAAGAAAAGGTGCTAATGATGAAGGATGTGGTGACAACATAATGTGAGGTTAATGTAGATGATGAGAGCAATCTCAAATGAGTCTAAGTAAATGTTACCAATACGTACTCACCAATGAGAGTGAAAAATAATGAAGAGACCAGTCTCTATGAACACTCTAATGAAAGTATTGAGCTTCATACACTTAATACTAACGTTGAGATGAGCAATCATATAATGAGCTATGATGTGCTCATACTAGAAGCCAGCTTCCATGACGTATGAGATGAATGTAATGGAACTTTATACTGAGCACCGATAGGCTAGCTATAAGCAGTGATGCCTTCTTTCGGGAAGGGCGTAGGTTCACGTAACTCTCATGAGATGAGACTGTCCGGCTTGCCGGGTATGGGTCTCCTTACATCTCCTAGTCTTCGAACCTATACTGCCAATATAGGGATCTGGCTGGGTTAAATTCCCATGTACGCTAGCATGTTATTTGGTCACTTTGGCCGGTGATTCCACCTCTTTTCGGTGTGGGGGAGACACTGGATTTCATGATGCTCACATGATCTATGTCGGTTAAAGTTAAAGTTCCCAATGAATGAATGAGGCCAGCCTCAAATGATGCACATAATGAAATGAATGATACCAAAGGTGTTAGGATAGGATAATCAAAAGGTGAGTTAGATTCAAGTAATGACATTAGGTCATTCTTGGTCATTGCACAACGAACCCGATGAAAGTCTTAAACTACACCCTAGGTATAGCTAGTGTTCACACTGACCTGTGAATGAAATGAAATGAAGTACGTATGGATGAATGAAGCAGACTCTGTGTTTGCTAATGAAGACTCCCTAGTTGAGGTCCCATATGTTGAGCCCTTATTTTGGAAAGTCTTAATGTCAAGTCCATGATTCCAAGGTCTCATGGCATATGAATGAATGATATGAAAGAAGCTATGTGTTATACGTTATGTGTTATGATATATGTTATATGAAGATGTTACGTGCTGTGTGCAATATGATATTTATGATGATGCATGCTACTCTCATGGCATGACTTTCCTAATCCAATTTGGAAAGTTTACTAACTTTCCTAATCTCAATTTGGCAAGTCCACTGACTTGACCCCCAAACATCATGTTGTTAGGAAAGCGCTATTCTTTCTCATGCATGTCCGTGGTGTGTGCTTGCATATACCCATACTTAGTACAAGTGTGTACTAACCCTATACATCTATACTATTTTAGGTGCAGGTACAGGTGGGCGATAGAGCTACAGGATCATTGTTGCACCTATCCGGACGTCAGCATTCATCCGGAGTTTGGTAGGTCCTCATGCTTTCGAGGATGCTACTGTTATACATTCTAGCTTAGATTTAGAGTTGAGCTAGTGAAGCATGTTCCACTAGCGTTTCTTTCCTTTTTTTATTCAGACTTTGTATTGGTGCCATTTTGGAAATTATACACTTAATACTTATTGATCTATTTCTTTCAGTTGCTTATCTCTTAATGTTAGATGGTTGATGGTGAACAATTATGAAATAATAAGAATGTTTAACAAGTATGTTAAGGAAACAAAAAGTTTCAAATTTTCCGCTAAAATTAACCTAGAGGAAGTATAAATGACTAAGTAGGCTTGTCTGCGACCTCTGAAAGGTCAACGACGCCGATCTCGTCTGGGGTCTAGATTCTAGTCGTGACAAATAGGTCTTTAAGAATGCGTATTGGGGATACATAGGCATTCCAATGCCCAATATTTAGCGATATTGGGAATTGTATAGAAAATTGGCTAAGGAGTATTAGCCAATTTCAATATAATACCCAAATAAGCAAAATATTGGGCATATTAGAAATATTGGCTTAAAGGGGTGTTAGCCAATTTTCTAACATTAATGATGCTTGTTTAAGAATTGTACATGCAATAAAGACCCTAAGCTAAAAACATAGATTTCCAAGTATTCACTGAGGTATGACGCATCCAAGTGTCAAGCCTAGATACCATTCCACATGACCATCTAAAATGATCATGTAAATTAAGCAGTGCCCAAGGACATGATGAGGGTCCTTGGGACAATAAGTAAACATTACCAAAGGAACCATAAATAATAGTTAGTTAGGAAAGTACAACCAACACATGTGCAAGACATGTGGAGAAGTGGCCAAAGGAGGGGACCACCCTAACCGAATTCGGTTAGGGTAGTTATGGGGAAAACGTGCACAAGGGACAACTCCATGTGGAGACTAACTTTCTAAACAATTCTAGATCTAACCTACTACCCTAAATAGCGAACTAACCTAGGACCAAACGAAATAAACTAATTAGTGCACACGACAACCTAAGACTTAACCGGGTGACACTAACCTAGTAACTAGTTAAAGAGACAACCTAGTACCTAACCTAAGATGGTACAAAAGGTTAGTTATGGTCCTAACAACTTAGGGATACTTTAGTAATTACCCTAGGTTACTTAATTAATTAATTTAGCAGCTTAATTAATTAATTTAAAAGGACAAAACCGAAATTACAAAGCAATTTCCGTATTTCGGTTAAGACAAGAAAAAGACAACCTAGTACCTAACCTAGGATTGTCCAAAAGGTTGGTTATGGTACTAACAAAATAGGGATACTTTAGTAAATACCCTAGGCTAATTAATTAATTAATTTATCAGCATAATTAATTAATTTAAAAGGACAAAACTGAAATCACAAAGCAATTTCCAGATTTCGATTAAGACAAGAAAAAGACAACCTAGTACCTAACCTAGGATGGTCTAAAGGATTAGTTATGGTTAAAACGACTTAAGGGTACTTTATTAATTATCCTAGGTCAATTAATTAAATTAGTCATTTAATTAATTAAATTAAAGGGGTCAAACCGAAATTCTTACACTAACCTAGTACAACTCAAGAAACCTCCTAGTACTTAACCTAGGATGGTCCAAGAGGGTTAATTTTGCTTCCAATAATTTAGGGGAACTTTAGTAATTACCCTAGGTCCCTTAATTAATTAAATTATCCATTTAATTAAGTAATTTAAAGGGGTAAAACGAAATTCTTAGGAAAAATTTCAGATATTGACCAAGTATTGTGTTTTCCTAGTTCTAGTCAATCTATGAGGGGATTTTCAGTAATTAGTTAATTAATTTATTTAATTAACTTATTAAGCCCTAAGTTAAATGAGTCAAGATCAGTTCCTAAGACTTAGAATCACGTTCAAACTCATCGAAAAGGCGACACAAAAACAGTAAGCAATTAGAGAAAGAAAATGACGGAAAATTTGTTGATTTCTCTAGGGCGATTTCAAGATTTCTTCAAGGTTTCGTTCAAGGTGGTCTTCGTAGATTAAGTTATACATAAGGTATGGGTTTCTCTCCTGGAATTCTTTCTCGAAGAGTATTTTCCTTCGAACGATTCACAAGATCTTGAAAATTAGGGTTGTTCCCGTCATTCTCGTCGAACTTCCCTCCCCTAGTATCCTTTTACGTTTCAATGTTGAATAAGTTAGAGATCATGTTGTTGGTATGTGGTGCTGGCTGATCTTAACGTGTAGTGTTCTTGAATGATGAATGTCGCATGAACCTATGAACTTAAAATCGTATGAAGCTAATGTTTACAAACGTGAATTAAGAACCGATCATATGTTAGTTAAGTCCGTAAATGTCAAGTGTTGATGTGCGTGTGTCCGAATGTTGACTTGCTATTTTGTAACGTTATGAAGATGCTAAAGTCATCAAATGTTAATATGATGTTGTCCAATATGTCTTAAAAACGTTACCCTAAAGTCATGAACTAAGATTGGTTAAGAGAATGATACTATGCTAAGATGTGTTCGAAAATGTTATGTATGAAGATGATTTCGATCTGTTGTACATACCTACTCTTAATGTGACTTTTTGATGATGTTGTGTCCGTTAAATGATCATATTATGCTGTCCAGGATGTTTAAAAATGTTATGCCTAAAGTTATGTTATAAGGTTGGCTAAAAAGATCTCCATGATATCATAAGTTGAATGAATGTTTGGTTTATGCCAATAAATTGGCTAACAATGTTTTACCCCAAAAAGTTGAATGGAATTGGATTGTAATGTTTTTTTAAGATAATGAATTGGCCAATGACTAATCCATACCAAATTAAGTATGTCCAATGTAAACTATGATGTTTCTTGTAATGCAAAAAGTTGGCTGCTCAACATGAGAAATTATTATAATGTATTTATGAAGTAATTGGCATGGCTAGTGATAATGTTATGACAAGTAACTAGTGAAATTGGGATTTGTGCCAACAAATTGACTAGTAAAACATATGTCTAATCATATTACTTCCAACTCATGTAAAGTCATACCAATCTCTACATCAATGAACTCATAACATAGGGTATACCAATCAATGGGAGAAGTTCCAACATACCCTATACTATCTTATATGACTAAAATGTTGGAATGCCAAATGAATAAGTACACCTAAGGTAATTCAATGAATCTATAACCAAGGGTATGCCAACAATTGGGACAAGTCCCAACATTCTCTAACAAAATGAACTATGAAAATAATAGTATATCAAATGGTGTTCACAACGTCCATAAATAATGGAATAAAGCTACCAAATGAACGTGAACAAGATGAAGTAAGTAATAACATAAATAAAGACTTAAAAGTCATGAAAGTGACCAGAATGAGGTGTTAAATAAAGTGAGACAAGTCTCACTTACACCTCAGATAACTATGTTAATGATACTCACATAAAAGGGTGTTAGAACGTGTGAGACAAGTCTCATTAACACCTAAGGATGATATGTAAGGACAATTAACATTTCATCAATGTAAAGTAAGGATAATATGTAAGGACAATTCACATTTCATCATAATAAAGTAAGGATGATATGTATGGACAATTCACATTTCATCAATGTAAAATAAGTATGATATGTAAGGACAATTCACATTTCATCAATGTAAAGTAAGGATGACAAGTCATCAAAAGAGTAAGTAAATCTCAATCTAGAAGCAAGCTTCCACAATACTTGAGTCAACTCTAAAAGATAAAGAAGATAATGAAAGTGAGCACAGCACCGATAGGCTAGTTATGAGTGGTGATGCCTTCCTTCGGGAAGGCGGAGGTTCACGTAATTCTCATGAAGATGAGACTGTCCACCAAGGTGAGTATGGGTCTCCCTAAATCTCCTAGTATTTGAACTATGTCTAGCCAACATAGGAACTAGCCATTGATTTCCACCTAAGCGAGCTAGGTATGTTCGATTTCACTTTGGCCAATGATTCCACCTTTTATCGGTGTGGGGAAGACACCAGATTTCATGTTTAACTCACATGATCTATGTCGGTTAATGCTCACAATATGTTCTTTGTTCACTATAGCCGTGAGCCACTCCTTTTCGGTGTGGAGTGAACACTTGAGATGGATTCGCCATAGCCGGGGATCACCCCTTTCCATGTGTGGGGTAGACACTGGATTCCATGAGTAGCTCACATGGTCTAAGATTCATTTTAACCAGTGAATCACCTCTTTTCAGTGTGGGGAAGACACTGGATTTCATGTTAAGCTCACATGATCTTATTCCTAATGATGTCACTATGAAAGTGAGAACGAATGATGATGATGGAATGTATGTTCAAAGTGAGCAATGAAGAAGAGCTTAAGAATGTCAATTGCCAATGTCACACTCATGAAGTTTCAGCAAATAATGGGCAAAGCCAAATAATATTGGCTTATAATGACTTCTTATATGATGCTAATAAAGGGAAGTAGAAACATAATGTTAACTAAATAATCATAACTTCCCTAACATGAAAGTAATGAAACAGATGGCATAGCCAATAAAACTGGCTTATGAAATGTTAATGAATACATAAAGTAATGAATGACTCATTGTAAGATAGTGAAATTATTCCTTAGTCCTTGGATTACTTACATCGATTCATTGTGGGTATGGGACTACAATGAATCATTGCAGTTGTAAGTAAAACATAGGACCAAAGGAATTATTGAACTACACAACAAGAAGAAGAAAAAGATTGAAAATACTACACAACAAGAAGAAGAAAAAGACTGAAAATAAAACTAAGTATGGATGACAGAGCTCTCTGGTTGGGGGACTTAAAATTTCAAATCTTCGCCCGAGGGGTTCTAAAATTATGTTGATGATACTAATGTCTTGTAATCATATAGAAAATGAGTTGTGTGCTTTGAATGCATTAAAATACATCATATTAATATCACAATTCACAAATAACGAATTAGGAAAGTCTGACTAGACTTTCCAGAAATGGCATGTTGCTTAGGAAGAGCTTTCATTGATCATGCATAGCTCTATGTGTATGTGTGCATACACCCATACTTAGTACAAGTGGTGTACTAACCCCCTACTATTTACTATTTTTATAGGTGCAGGTCAGAGGACAGATTGACGACACTTGCAGCGGTTTGGACTTCAGCGTTTCTCCAAACCATTTGGTAGATCCTTTTGATTTCGAGGATTCTACAATCTTAGTCTAGCTTTAGATATAGACATAGCTAGTGGATGTTGTCCCTAGCATTTCTTTCGCATTTCATTTCGAACCTTTTGATGTAAGGCCATTTTGGCAACTTAATATATTCTATTCATCATTTGTTTTGAAATGTTCTTGATATTAGATGGTTGTCTATTTTATGTAGAGCTTAGTATATATTGAATAATACGTAATGACTATATGCAGTCTAAGTAAACTTCATACATATAAAAAGTTTTAAATTTTACGCAAATTTAACTAGATGAATGTGATGAATGCAAGATGAGGCTTGTCTGTGACCTCTGAAAGGTCAACGACGCCGGTCGCGGTCAGGATTCCATAATCCGTGTTGTGACAAACTTGGTATCAGAGGATGAGGTTAAATTACCTAGGAACTAAATCTTAAAACAACCACGTTACATAGTTTCTAATTTATGGTTGTGAAGCGCGCCACAATCATGACTTAGAGACTATATGATGTTAGAAATTTTCCCTTCTTCTACTCTTTATCGTGATATCTAGAGTTTTGACACTTTGTGTCATTCTAAGTATCTAACATCCTTCTTGTGTGAGCACGTAGAATAATACACACAAGAATTAGGATGGACAAGTGGTCTAAGGCGCCAGACTCAAGATCTAGCCTTCCCAAGAAGGGGCCATAATGGAAATGCCCAACGTGGACGAAAGACGTGTGGTGAGTGTGGCTGTTCGCATGGAGGTGAATGCATGGTAATGTCTAAAAGCCTGCTGTGAGTATTGATGAGGAAGAGAAGGATAAGTTGGCTGCACACCAACTCAAGAAGATGGCTTAGACGTGGATTTGCTTCATAAGTGTTATGTTATAATAGACTATAGAAACAGGGTAGTAAGGCTTCAGTTTCCAAATAAGTTGGGTTAAAATGAGAAGGGCGTGGTTCAAATCTAACAGGACAACAAGATTTTATCTAAGAGGTTAGATATACTCTTCCTAGGTCTGGTTTATGTTTAAGAAACTCTAAGTTTAAGTGCTTTAGTCGATTTGGTGTTATAATTCACTAATCGTATGTCTTATAATAGCATTATGTGAGTTAAAACGAAGTTATGTTGAATTTTATGTTGCTGTTTTGTGTAGCATAGGCATGTTTTCTGTGTTGCATGATTTGTGATGTGCATTAAGTTAAGTGTGATTGAGAAGGAAATTCCTCAATCTCAAATATGAAGATTCAGATAAGCTTGAATGATATGCATCATCCAAATAAGTGTGAATGAGATATTCACAAAAAAGAAACATTTAAGTATGATAAAGTAACCTTCGAAAGTCACTCTCTTTGTTTAAATGATGTGTAAGTGTCATTCGGGGACGAATGTTCCTAAGGGGGAGATAATGTAATATTCCGGAAGACCACATGTCTAGTGAAGAGCCCAATAGGTATTTAAGAATGCGTATTGGGGATACATAGGCATTCCAATGCCCAATATTGAGAGATATTGGGCATAGTATAGAAAATTGGCTAAGGAGTATTAGCCAATTTCTATATAATACCCAAATAAGCAAAATATTAGGCATATTATAAATATTGACTTAAAAGGGTGTTAGCCAATTTTCTAACATTAATGATGTTAAAGACCCTAAACTAAGAACATAGATTTCCAAGTATTCACTGAGGTATGAGGCATCCAAGTGTAAAGCCTAGATACCATTCCATATGACCATCTAAAATGATCATGTAAATTAAGCAGTGCCCAAGGACATGGTGAGGGTCCTTGGGACAATAAGTAAACATTACCAAAGGAACCATAAATAATAGTTAGTTAGGAAAGTACAACCAACACATGTGCAAGACATGTGGAGAAGCAGCCAAAGGAGGGGACCATCCTAACCGAAATCGGTTAGGGTAGTTAGAGGGAAAACGTGCACAAGGGACAACTCCATGTGGGGCCTAACTTCCTAACCAATTCTAGACTCTAACCTACTGCCCTAAATAGCTAAATAACCTAGGACCAAACGAAATAAACTAATTAGTCCACCCGACAACCTAAGACTTAACCGGGTGACACTAACCTAGTAACTAGTTAAAGAGACAACCTAGTACCTAACCTATGATGGTACAAAAGGTTGGTTATGGTCCTAACAACTTAGGGATACTTTAGTAATTACCCTAGGTTACTTAATTAATTAATTTAGTAGCTTACTTAATTAATTTAAAAGGACAAAACCGAAATTACAAAGCAATTTCCAGATTTCGGTTAAGACAAGAAAAAGAAAACCTAGTACCTAACCTAAGGACAAAACCAAAATCACAAAGCAATTTCCAGATTTCGGTTAAGACAAGAAAAAGTCAACCTAGTACCTAACCTAGGATGGTCCAAAGGATTAGTTATGGTTATAACGACTTAAGGGTACTTTAGTAATTACCCTAGGTCACTTAATTAATTAAATTATCCATTTAATTAATTAAATTAAAGGGGTCAAACCAAAATTCTTACACTAACCTAGTACAACTCAAGAAACATCCTAGTACTTAACCTAGGATGGTCCAAAAGAGTTAATTTTGGTTCCAATGATTTATGGGCACTTTAGAAATTACCCTAGGTCCCTTAATTAATTAAATTAGACATTTAATTAATTAATTTAAATGGGCAAAACGAAATTCTTAGGAAAAATTTCAGATTTGACCAAGTATTGTGTTTTCCTAGTTCTAGTCAATCTAGGAGGGGCTTTTTAGTAATTAGTTAATTAATTTATATAATTAACTTATTAAACCCTAAGTTGAATGAGTCAATATCAGTTCCTAAGACTTATAATCGCGTTCAAACTCATAGAAAAGGCGACGCAAAAATAGTAAGCGACGAACGAAAGAAAAAGGCAGAATATTTATCGATTTCTCTAGGGCGATTTCAAGGTTTCTTCAAGGTTTCGTTCAAGGTGGTCTTCATAAATTAAGTTCTACATAAGGTATGGGTTTCTCTCCTGGAATTCTTTCTCTAAGAGTATTTTCCTTCGAGCGATTCACAAGATCTTGAAAACTAGGGTTGTTCCCGTCATTCTCGTCGAACTTCCCTCCCCTAGTATCTTTTTACGATTCAATGTTTAATAAGTTAGAGATCATGTTGTTGGTATGTGGTTCTGGATGATCTTAACGTGTATTGTTCTTGAATGATGAATGTCTCATGAACCTATGAACCTAAAATCGTATGAAGCTAATGTTTACAAACGTGAATTAAGAACCGATCATATCTTAGTTACTTCAGTAAATGTCAAGTGTTGATGTGCGTGTGTCCGAATGTTGACTTGCTGTTTTGTAACGTTATGAAGATGCTAAAGACATCAAATGTTAATATGATGCTGTACAATATGTCTTAAAAACGTTACCCTAAAGTCATGAACTAAGATTGGTTAAGAGAATGATACTATGCTAAGATGTGTCCGAAAATGTTATGTATGATGATGATTTCGGTCTGTTGTGCATACCTACTCTTAATGTGACTTGTTGATGATGTTGTGTCCGTTAAATGATCATATTATGCTGTCCAAGATGTTTAAAAATGTTATGCCTAAAGTTATGTTATAAGGTTGACTAAAAAGATCTCCATGAAATCATAAGTTGAATGAATGTTTGGTTTATGCCAATAAATTGGCTAACAATGTTTTGCCCCCAAAAGTTGAATGGAATTGGCTTGTAATGTTATTTTAAGATAACGAATTGGCCAATGACTAAGCCATACCAAATTAAGTATGTCCAATGTAAACTATGATGTTTCTTGTAATGCAAAAAGTTGGCTACTCAACATGAGAAATTATTATAATGTATTTATGAAGTAATTGGCATGGCTAGTGATAATGTTATGACAAGTAACTAGTGAAATTGGGATTTATGCCAACAAATTGACTAGTAAAACATATGTCTAATCATTTTACTTCCAACTCATGTAAAGTCATACCAATCTCTGCATCAATGAACTCATAACATAGGGTATGCCAATCAATGTGACAAGTCCCAACATACCCAATATTATCTTATATGACTGAAATGTTGGAATGCCAAATGAATAAGTAAAATTATTCCATAGTCCTTGGATTACTTACATCGATTCATTGTGGGTATGGGACTACAATAAATCATTGCACTTGTAAGTAAAACATAGGACCAAAGGAATTATTGAACTACACAACAACAAGAAGAAAAAGACTGAAAATACTACACAACAAGAAGAAGAAAAAGACTGAAAATAAATTAAGTATGGATGACAGAGCTCTCGGGTTGGGGGACTTAAAATTTCAAATCTTCGCCCGAGGGGTCTATAATTATGTTGATGATACTAATGTATTGTAATCATATTGAAAATGAGTTGTGTGCTTTGAATGCATTAAAATACATCATATTCATACCACAATTCACAAATAACGAATTAGGAAAGTCTAATGACTAGACTTTCCAGAAATGACATGTTGCTTAGGAAGAGCTTTCATTGATCATGCATAGCTTTATGTGTATGTGTGCATACACCCATACTTAGTACAAGTGGTATACTAACCCCCTACTATTTACTATTTTTATAGGTGCAGGTCAGAGGACAGATTGACGACACTTGCAGCGGTTTGGACTTCAGCGTTTCTCCAAACCATTTGGTAGATCCTCTTGATTTCGAGGATGCTACAGTCTTAGTCTAGCTTTATATATAGGCATAGCTAGTGGATGTTGTCCCTAGCATTTCTTTCACATTTCATTTTGAACCTTTTGATGTAAGACCGTTTTGGCAACTTAATATATTCTATTCATCATTTGCTTTGAAATGTTCTTGATATTAGATGGTTGTCTATTGATGTTGATCTTAGTATATAATATTTAATACGTATTGACTATATGAAGTCTGAGTAAACTTCATACATATAAAAAGTTTTAAATTTTCCACAAATTTAACTAGATGAATGTGATGAATGCAAGATGAGGCTTGTCTGCGACCTCTGAGAGGTCAACGACGTTGGTCGCGGTCCGCATTCCAGAATCCGGGTCATGACAATGAATGTTCCCAAGGGAGAGATAATGTAACACCCCATATCCAAAACAGACCAAAAACTAGTTTTCAGTAGAAAAAAACTGCAGGTGCAACCAACGGTGGCCATCGACGGACCGTAGCCTGACCCACGGTCCGTCATGCACATCTGTCAATGGGGTCAGAAAGCCCCAAAATCTCAGCCCAGGAAAATTTGGTTAAGTCCTGATCGACGGACGGACCTACGATCCGTAGGTTAGACTACAGTCCGTAGTATATGACCGTCGATCGACACCCCATTCACCCACTCTCCGACAAGAACCACGATTGACCAGCACGGTCCGTAGTTGGGAAATATCACATAGTTAGGGGGGAAATATAGTTGGGTCAACATCAAATGATCATAACTTTTACCACAAAATGAATTAGGTGTCGCATGACATACAAAAGATATATAACTGAATTAGCTTTCCATATCCACCGACCTTGCTAAAATCAGAGCTCCGAGTAAAAAGTTATGCCCGTTTTAGCAAAGGCCTGTCGAACAGACCCAAACGACGGACCGTCAATTGAACGACGGACCGTCTGTCCAGGTCGTCGTTTGGTCTGACAGCAACTAACCCAGGGGTCTTTTGGTCTTTTCCCACTTTTTTTAAACTCTAATATACGTCGTTTTGACCCTAAATCATCATATTTTAGTTAGTTTAATCCTAGAAAGATAACTAAAATTTACCTAAGTCAAATCATTAATCAAAACTTAGAAAAATTAGAAGCAAGAAAGGAGAAAAAGGTCAAGAACCCTAGTTCAAGAACGCAACAAGGTTCCAGCAGTTCCAGCCCCGAAACCGAAGTGTTTTTCTGTGAATTTCATCACCAGGTATGTGGGATTTCACTAGTGGGTTCCTTTCACCCATTAGATCCCTAGTGTTCAGTCAGATTCTTGATTCTCATATCATGATTAGACCTAGGGTTTGTAGAATTTCAACAGAACTTCATGAATTAATTAGTTATATGTTACAAATCAGATTACCATGTTGTTACTCAGATTATTTCATGAATTTCAGAACCCTTGCTATGTACTTATTTAATTCTGGAATTACACATGCTAGGTCAGATATTTCATTTACTTCAGATATACATGCCTTAGTTATAAATGCATAATTACCAGATAAATTTTTGCATGTTCAGTTTTGAGCTATCTAGTATTTACCATAACTCAGTCATAATTAGTTAATAACATAATTCAATAGGAGTAATATAATACCGAGTTGGACTAGGGTTCAACGTACCCAATTAGTCCTAGAACTACTAGCCAAGTAGGTTGTAAGTCCCCTCTGTTGGCAATCAGTTTAGAGATCACGCCAGCATGCCTTTATACCTTTGGCAGGGTATATTGGGTCCTCTCGATGGAGGGTATACATCGGACTCCACATTGAGCTCCTGTGGTTTTATTATCGGTTATTATTAGCTCCCACTATTCAGTCAGACTCTCTTGCATTGACCATTTATCAGTATATTCAGTATTCAGTTTCAGCATGTTATAAATTGGTCATTGCATCAAGTTAGCTCAGAATTTAGTATATCATGTTCAGATTTTTGTACTTGCTTTTGTGCTTGTTCAGTTATGTTTTATTTAATCTTTATTCTATCCTACATGCTCAGTACCTTCAAGTACTGACGCATACGTGCGCTACATCTTCTCGTGACGTAGGTTTAGGTTCTCAGCATCCAGATCATGCATAGATCGATTCCTGATCTCTAGTTCAGTAGATTCATTGGTGAGTCATTATTCTCCGAGCACAACAGTCATGATTTCAGTCTTTTAGTCATTTAGTTTCAGTTTTTGCTAGATTTAGATGGGGCTTGTCCCAGTATTTCTAGTCTAGTTTAGAGGCTATTTTCAGACATAATTATTTTCAGCTTAGTATTGAGTTAATATCTTCTTTGTATTAAACTCATCTGTTTTCATATATCTCAGTTTTAGCATACGGGTATTCCCCATCTTTTCATTTTAAGTATGATTTAGCTTCTGCAACAGTTTATATTCATTAGTATACTCATGATCATTCCAACAGGGTTAGCTTTGGATCACTTGTGGTCCTAGGTTCCGTATCCGCGTCTCCGGGGTAACTCGGGGTGTGACACAACAAGACTCAAATTACTCATGCAATGGACCAATTGAGCGCTCAAATGTTCAAGTATTGTCTAACCATTACCAAAGGTTCATTATTTCACAAAACTTGCTTGAAATTCAAGTTCAAGATCATTAAAAGTACTCAAATGCCCTTACACAAAAAATAATTACATATTCACAGACAATGGCTCGACACTCTATAGTTCGAGAATATGGAACTCATACACTCACAAAGATGAACATATGTATGATTTCACCAATAGGTTTGCCCTTATTTTCTAATCAGCACATGTTTCAATCAGCTCAACAAAAAAAAAGGTCTTTTCAAGGGTTACAAAGGGGTTGAGTGTAAAAGTATGGTCATTCAGGTTTAGTGGCTGATATCCTCATGAAATGTGGTATGAACAAAACTTTCTTCACCTTTTCTTTCTCATTCTAATACATGCTCAAAACTCACCCATTAAAAACATTCCATGAAATACTAGACACCTAATTTCTTTTGCAACTTTTAAAACTTTGCTTCACAACTTTTTGGTCTTTTTATTTTTCCTTCTTCTTCTCTTTTTCTCCTTTTTTAAGGAGGGGTTCCATATTTTTCTAAACCATGGGTAAAGGGGGATTTCTTCATACTTCTATATTTACCTTCTCTTTTCACCACACCCCAAACTTAGGCTTTTCACCAGAGTTTTCTATTCGAAAAAAACCACATCTCATGAGGATTAATGTTAAAAGGATAAAGAAAGGTCAAAATTGCATAAAGTTTCTTCTAAGGAAAGTGTAAGGCTCAAAAGGTGTTCAAGCAAAGTTGACACACTCACACAACAGGTTATCAAAGAGGTATAATGTCAAATTGTTTCACTCTTCAAAAGTTTCCTAAGATTATTTTAGGATATAATATAACTTAGTCAAGAGGACCAACAGAAAAAATTCTAAGTGTTATCACACATGGATCATGGTATGCTAATCACACAAGAAATTGGCACCAATATCAATAAAGACTGCACACTTTCGCGAATGTTCAATGTTCATCACAAGAGACTGAATTCGATATTGTCTAGTCACAACAAGATTAAAAATTTCATATATTGCGTATGCACTTTCATTTGTCCTCTTTGTAGTTGTGCGTTCAATTTTGTTCGATTGAGAGAACAATTCAAGTCATTGGTACTGATCATCACCAATACTTCAATTTTCATATGAAGAATCACAATTACACATAATCAAAAGATGGCAATTTTTTTTGGAAGGGTCAAAAATCAATTACAATAAAAATAAGGAGTCACAAGCTCAAACATCCAAAAACATTACAAAAGCATAAACTAAACCCAATGTGTTAACAAAACCAATAATCAGAAAAGGTAGGTATGGAAATGCCTCACCCACCGCAAATCAAAAAAAAATTGTCCTCAAATGTATGAAAGATATCAAAAAGTCAATAAAAAGGACAGACACGGAAGTATAGAAAATTTTCGTCTACATAGTCTTTCATCTTTCAGGGCATCAGTGCTCGGTGTCACATCAACAATATCATCTCCAATAGACTCAGACTTATGGGGTGTCTCTCAAGGTGGTATGGAAGGCAGTTTCAAATATTTCATCCTCAAGATCGGCGAGATCATCATAAACAACAATATCTCGCTCCCCAAGCTACACCTTATCTATCTCTGCCTCTAATGCATGAGTAGCCACATCCATTTGTATGTCTCTTGTAGTTAGATGAATCTCTTAAGTAGCCGGAGCATCCTCCGTATTATATGCCTCATATAAAGTTGTGAAGTTTGAGACTTTAGATAGTTTACATCCTTCCTCATGGATGCAACCTCGGCTATAAAAGTCGTAACCTATGAAGTCTCCCTATTCTTCACACACATGTCAAAACTCTCGTCGTGAGAGTGTCAACATATGTTCGAATGGGTGTTAGTGGACCTAGAATAGAACTCTCGATCATCCATGGTACCACAACCTCCAATCGAGTTGCCCTCACATCCTCAGAAAGGGCTAAGTGCTCCACCTTTGGAGCATGACCTGTGATATTGGTTGGCTAGGATGTAGTAGAAGTAATTGGAGACTTGGAGTTAGTTGAAGTACTTGAAGTCCCGGAGGCCGGAGAAGGTTAACATGCCTTTGTAGTTATAGAATCAACATCCACCTATGGAGATGTATCCACCAGAGCTTCTCTCCTCATGTATGCCTCCTCCTGCGTGTACTTGGCCTCTATACACCGAATAAAAGTGAAGGATGTGGGATTTACCTCAATATCTCTCGCCTCACCCCGAGGAACTCCAGCACGTTTACATAACTATTTGATTATGACCGAGAAAGGAAGGGATGTCTGGCATTGTTTGGCCCTCATGGCTGTCTCTTGCTCAATACTAAGTCCCAGGTTGAGATGCTTCTTTGCTAATATTTATCCAGAATAGGATGCCTTGTCATGATGGAGGGTGGATTTGTTCTTTGAAGGCAGGAAGAAGTTTGTGATGAACCAAAACCAATACTGTGCAGCTATATTCAAATCCTTCTTCTCTATCAAGGATTCTTCCTTGATCCACCTCAAAGTGGTATTAGAAATATGAGGGAAAGCCAGTTTTTACGGTTGTCTAGGAACTGAGCAGTACCCAGGCCATCATACTTGTGCTCAAATCATGTGGCTTTTTAAAGCAAAACATTTATGTAGTCGCTGCTTCACCCCACTTCTCTTCCTTGAACCGTTACAGGCTTCACCTATTTGAAGGCACTGTCCTTCTTCTTTCTATGAGAATTGAGATCACCGTAAGCAGAGTAGAACGCACGGACAAAGGTTGGGATATATGGGCCTCGAGGCCCGGTAAAGATATTGAATTTATGCCACTATACTATCTCTCTCACACTAGAGTATCTAATCTCTATGCCCTTTGGAGATAGAAGCTTCTCCTCTATAATTTTCCGCAATCCATCAACTTCCAATCTGTTATGTATTCGAGAAGGAGAAACCCGTACTAGGGGCACTGGGGCCACTAGTGATTATGACCCCAAAATGAAATAAGGTTAACTAGAGCCTCTCTTGTGTTTTAAGAGTCAATAACTCACTACAACATTTTAGGCCTGCGGCCACCCTCATAAAGTGTAGCCTAAACTAGCAAAAATTGTGGTCTTTGATAAAATGCTACACTTTTGAACTTTAAGTAACACTTTTTAGGGGGTTTCCAAAGGATGTGTAACATATGACATTAGGCCACACTTTTGAAATGTGGCCATAGTAGCTACACTTAAAAAGTGTGGCCAAAGAGGTAGAAAGGGCACGCTTCGTAGTAATTCATTCGCAACACCTTTGGTTTATTATACTACACTTAAAAGTGTAGTCTTTGCTTTTTTAATGGTCACATTTGAAAAGTGTTGTCTTTTATATATCATCTAGAACAACACCTATAAAGTGTGGCAATATTGTGTAGAGTTTTTGTGGCCACAATTTTTTATTTTTAAGAATGATGATTTTTATTTGCATATATTTAATAATCACATAATTAAATATATAACTCATCCAAAGAACAGAATTAGCTAATAGATAAATAAAAGCTATATACGAAAAACATGCTTTGTACAACCAATACATAGGAAGTTATTGCTCAACGATCTCAATATAATATATCAATAAATTCCACAAAATCAAATGCATTCTAACAAATATTACAATAGTACAAAAACTCTTCATCATTCAATATAATATATCGAACACAAGCTCACAAAGGTTGTATAAAATAGGCCCTTCTGATTCGGCCTTTAATAGAACATCGTGGTCATGCGTAGTGAGAGCTTCCGAGCTTCCCCTTTTATTTTATTGTTTGACAAAGCTAGAAACATTGACTGACAAAACTACAGATGGGTATTCACATCAGAGGATAATTGACTGAATCTCCAAAGAAACGTAGTCTTGCATTATATTTACATTTACAAGAGTCAAAAGTGTAAAACACTTTCCCCCCTCTACATGATCTTGTTATTTCTGTAAATGTTATTATAAAAACATATTGCCTGCACAAATCATCTTTTCAAAAAGAGGGATCCCCTGCAAAAAAATTTTTAAAAAAACATGAGTTCAGAGCATAGATTAATTCTATGTTGACACCTACAATTTCTAGGAAACATGACGATGAAAATCAATAATCAAACAACATTTATGAGATGTTCACACATCATACAACTATCATTGAGTTTAAACCAGCATAGACTCAAGCACATTCAATGAAAAAAAAGGAGTAGAGGATCAGACAAAACAAATTGTTGGTTAAACTGATGTTAAATCGCTATTTAAGGATAATATTTGAGAGGTAACATAAGAGAGAGTAACAAGAAACTCACTGGTAATTTGTTAGCAAGTGATGGAAAATAACGGAAATCCCTTCCAAACAGAGAGTACTTAGTGAGTAAAAGTTAATTTTAGAGATGTCCTGTGAAATTTTCTGTATCTTAACAACATATAAAAGAAACAAAGATTCGTATGTGTCTTTTGATAACAATTACATATAAAATACCATAATTATTGGATGATGTAAATGGACATAAAGATGTCACATCAATGTTTAAATCATATAACGTAATCATTATAGATTACTTTGACATTTTTAATATCAATTTTGTAATTACAGGAAGGAGGTCTTATTCTTGCAAAGACCTAAAAAAGAAAGGAAAGAAAAGAAATTAGTCTAGTAGTGGATCAAAAAACGAGAAGGTTTTCTTTAACAAACTACTATTTAGCACCACAAGAAAGAAAGTAGAATACTAGGAAAAGAGTCACATGGAGTGAAACAAGTTCCTGAAGGTATTTAGGTCATTTGTTAGACACGTTTGCTATTGTCGTAGTTAGACTCATAGACAAGGCATACTTGCAGCCTAACTAAATGTGGCATTTTTATTTCTAAGTAACACATAAAAACAATCTGCCACAAATTTTTATTTTTGATTTGGCAAGAAGTACACAATTCACTTGGAAGAATCTATCAATAAATTCCTATTCCCTAGGCATTAAAATAACCTAGACAATTGTGTGTCATTTTATGACCTAATATAGCATCAACAACAATGGTCGATCAAATTAGAAAAAGGAAAGGAACAATTATCACTTCATTCAAAATTCATCGGACAGAAAGAACCATAAAAGCTTTCACTCCTTGCAGACACCTTTACCATCTTATTGTGAAGGTATCAGAAATCGTACTCCCTTCGTCTCAGCTTATGTGACACTTCTTACTTCTCGAGATTAAAACTGTCAACTTTGACCAAGATTTATTAAACTGTTCTTTTTCATCACATTGACAGGAGATGAGTTGCAACTTATAGTATTTTTCACCCTATTTCACATTTAAGAATTCAAGATTTTAGTTTTTTTGTGAATGCGAAATATAAAATTTCTTTTCAAGAATCGAAACACGAGTTGACACAAATGAATTTGGAATATTGCTAAAGTTCTACAAGTCAAAAAGAAGAACAAGATGTACAAATACAAAACTTTACAAGTAGAAAAAATGTTTAAATAACAACAATCTGAATATGAGGTGCACCCTGTAAATCACTCTTTAAAGAAAGTTTGCATCCAAAATAACATTTTAATCCAATCTTTCGTTGGATATTTATTTACTTTGCAAGTTTTCTTATTCGGATTAAATCCTTTAGATGAATAAAAAAAATCAGATATAAGATGAAAACAACAAATTATTTGGGCATCGTAGTTCAACGGAACAAACATTCCCCCTAAATTGGAAAACGATTTATTAAACTTCATCATCATTATTCACAAAAAGATGAAATGCTAGCCCATTAGGCCATTACAAACCTCATACGGGTTCTTCCCTTTCGGTCTTTAGTTACTCCATTCCAGTACACTTATTCTCTCCTCCCAACCACTTGTAACTCAACCTACTCTCTCTACTAGAGATAATATTTGAAACATATGTACTATTGCTGACCAAAGCATGAAGAGTCCTGCAGAACTACGTCAAACAAAAAATAATGGAAGAATAATAAATGAACTAATATAAAGTATTTACTAAAGAAAATTCTTAATCATATCCATAAAAATAAAATCTAAAAAGACTAACCCAAACTTTTTTTTGAAAACTAGTATAACCTTGTCTACTCCTAAGAGAGTAGCTACCAATAGGCTTGTTGATTGAATTAGCTTTCCGTGAGAGTATCTCAACAAGTTAATACAGCCTTCTTGCCATATCCATCTCACCATTGGCCTTGAAATCCACATCAATGGAAAATTTAGAGAAAGGTCTTTAAAATCTCTTAGTGATTCACGTATAGGTTCTTTCGGAGCTAGCTCCATGACTTCAATACAATTAGCAGGGTGGCGATTTCTGCAGTGTTAAACATGGGAGAGGTGATTCTGGTAGTGCTCTGGCCATGAGAAGCAGTGGATATTCTTTAGGCCATTCTTACAACACTTCAACCATAGGTGCTGACAACATTTAGAAAGAGCATCTTCTCTTGCCTTTTGATCATGTTCATCAATGAGTAGCCCATTGTTTAGTTCCGGATTCAATATTATGTTCCACATTATGTTCATCTATAAATTACAGTAAGTCACCACTTTGAGGTGTACATGGAATTAAAAAGATAACTATTTGAAAAAAAATGGGGATGTTTGGAATAGAAAGATTGGGGCATCACTTTTTGGAGATCTAATTTATACATACAAAAAGTAAGGCAAGAAAAAGGAAACAATCAAACAACAGAAATTGATAATATGATTTATCTTTGGAGAGATATAATATTAATATCAATTTGTCCATGAAAAAATTATACTCTAATATAAAAAATAACACGAGAAATTCCACAAGAAACCCATGAAGAAGATTCTCATCAGGTTGAATTTTTTCAATTAGAATGTTCAGAGAAGGAAGTGTTCATCGCTTAAACCTGTGACAAATTTTGACATATTCCAGAAGAATACTCTACAACTAAGTGTAGCGATTCTGAAAAACGACAGGCTTGTACGTTGTATATTGGTAAAGTATAGTTTCAAATATTACTAAGTGTAGCGATTCGGAAAAACAACAGGCTTGTACGTTGTATATTGGTAAAGTATAGTTTCAAATATTAAACAATATATGGACATAGAATCAAGAAAGTATATATATTTTCTAATCAAAAAGAACTTTACCAACATAATCCTAGTTTGCTAGGTATTAAACATGGAGATAACGTGTATGTAGAAACATGACTTGGTCAAGACACTTAACTTGATACAACTACAATATGAAGTAGGTTTAACTATATATCCTAGAATTTAAGCAAGGAAAAAAGATGTTTAACTCCTTTAAATAGAAAGTAAATAGATGAAAACAAAAAAAGAGTAGAGTAGTGAACTTTTTTTTCAAAAGTTCCATCCACTTCATTGATTTCTTTATTAAGCAAGAAACAATGTAAGATAAAAACTCCTCGCCCCAATTGGATGGAGAATAGAAGTATAGGTCATTGGGTAGCCGGAATAGATTTTCACGAACAAATTTCCATAGACTTATTTGTTAAAATTAAATTTATATTCAAACATACTTTCATAGCTAAAAGAGAAATTGATTTTCAAGAATAAGATCTACAAAATTAATAATCGATTAACTAGACTACAAATACCTAAATAAAATTACCATCAACTAGAGCAAACCCTCAAGTAAAATTAACATTTGACATAGACATACCTGAAAAGATGATGGGAAGAGCAGTCCTCGTCGTTCCAGTCCCAGGAGGACCATAAATCAACACATGCAGGCACTACAAGAAAAACAAAAGAAGCAAATGTTCACCTGGTCCGTGTTAGCAATCAAAAGTGGACCTAAAGAGCCTCAAATTTTGTTGAAAAATCATAAGTAAGGATAAGTATTAACAGAAATTGACTGTTCTATCCGACCAGATTTTTTTATATAGAAACAAAAACAAAATCGTTTGCACAAACCAACAAGAAAATCGTTTGCAGAAAAGAAATAAGAAATTAGAGCAGAAGCTTCATTGATGCTCTGTGTGATTTCGACATTAATTTTCTATAGCAGTTTTTTTACAAGGGTTTTCTACTTTGGGGGTAAAAATTAAATTTTCAGTTCGGGGCAAACAAAGACTTTTACAAGGATTTTCTTGTGGTCAATTAGAAACTTGAGAGAGGGTTAAATATTTTGGTGGAAATTCAATATATGTTTTATGACATTTTTTTATGCTAAATAAAATTTTGAGCGGGACTTGATAATTTTGGAGGAAATATTATATTTTAGTGAAAACAGTAAGGCTACACTTGTAATGTGTTTTTTTTTAATTATAAAAATAGCATACTTTAAAAGTGTGGTCATATAATTAAACTAGGTAAAGTGCTAGCGCTTCGCGCGGGTTAATTTCTTTAATTATATTACTCATGATCATAAGCTCAGATTCTTATTTTCGAGTTAGTATACTCTTTTGTCAATAATATATTATTCCTTTCTCTCTATTTATTTTTTCCTATAGATGTTTAAACATTTTATTCATCATTTGTGACTTATTTTCTTTTATGCAAGGTCTATGCATAATTCAAATTGTTATACATCTTATTGTTTTTGTTATTTTGCTTCGAAAGTTAATTGAAATACAAAAGTACATCTCATCTGGTTTTACAAAACATAAATAAATTGAACGAGATATTTTCAAAATGAGAAGGAAAATATGAAAAGCCAGAGGAGAGTCTCAATGACACACTGCCTTAATGCGGTGTTGAGATACCAACATTTGAGCTTTGGCATCTTTGGACAAACCTTACCAATCTGAACAATATGAAATTATATTTGAAGTTTTCTTTTCGATTTCTTCAAAAACTGCCTGAATGTTGTTATACTATGACTTCAGATTTAATGGTCAAAAAACATATGAATTAATGTTCTTTTTTTCTATCTCAACTATCACCATTTCTATATTATATCAACTCTAAGTTGTTCCCTTTTTTTCCAACCCAATGTCCGAAATTCACATTGAAGCTCTTACTAAATTTGATGAGTGTACAAATTTACTTACAAAAGATATAAAGTAAAAGTAGACAAAACCCGAATAATGAATTTAACAACTGTCTCTTAGATAGATACACAATATGAGTCTTTTTTTTCACCCGAGTAAATCTTATATTGGATACAATAATAAAATCCTTCATTTATGTGTGGAAAAGAGTAAACAACCATCAATTTATTTATAAAAGCACATTTACATTTTCCTCGTGAAAGAACAAATGTATCTATTTCTCAGTGTATGGCATCAACATGCTCAAGATCAATAGCCTATGACTGAATTTTCTTGTCATATACAATGAGACTACAGATAATAGATTCACTCTAACATTTCAACATCTCATCAATTTGAGCTTTCACATGTACATATTTAACTGCACTTTCTTTGTCAACTAAAATATTTGATGAACCAAATTTCGCAAACACAATGCACATCTTCAATTGCAACCGCCTTTATTTGAGTTTAAATAAGCATAAACTTCATAATGTCACCTGCAAAATGCATATATCATCAATACAAAATTCATTTCTAATATACTGATGTATTGTTAGTACCTATTTAAAGGAGTAACTTAAATTTCATTTGGGATTAAAATAGCTATAATGTAGACTATCAAAATTACCATGCTTCTCATCCGAAGGTTATACCAAGTTATTCAGTAGTCTTAAACGAACTTTTATGCCTTTGTACCAAGTAAAGTTTATAATATTTAAGTTCCATATGCTACTTATTAAGATCTCATACATACAAATCTGGTAATTGAGTTTTAAGGTTCACCATATGTATAGCTAAAAGATTAAACTATTTAACTTATACTTGGATTGACAACGAAGATTACTATTTCACAATGCATCCATACCAGCTACACTGATAGTGGTTGATACTTCTCTAGCAACACAAATTTTAAAGTATTCGATGATAATACATCAGTAAAATATTTTACCTTAGTTATTATATTAAGAAGATGAAATTTATATAAAAAGACGACATGTAATACTAATAAACTCCAAAAATAATAGGAGTGTCTTTTATACACTAAAACTCACAAAGTACTAAATGACTGATGTATTGTTATTTAGAAAAATAAAAATCACTAAGTGGGAAAACTTTCTAGGTGACAACCAACGTAAAAGTAAACAAAAGTCAAGAAAATTGATCAAACTGTCTTTTAGTTATATCTTGTGACAATTAAAACTAAATTAAGCTTATATGTATGACTTCCTAGAGAAATGTTATATAATCACAACAACAATAACATGTCTACTGTAACCTTCAAGTTGGGTCGGGTTAGGTTGGTGCGTACGCAATCTAACCCCTACATTGTGAAGGTAGAAAGGTTATTTCTGATAGACCCTCAGCTCAAGTAAAATCCAATTTTCATATTTAAGGAATAAATACAAAGCATTATCATAAAGTAAAAATAAACTAACAAATCAAAACCAATAAAGGAAAAAGTTTATATGGCAATTTGATGCTTATACATCCTCTAAATATCATAAATACAAAGAGGTTTTTTTCCAATTTAAGTTTCTGTAGACCTGCAGAATACTTGTATAGTACCTGAAAATATTTAGGCATCGATAATGGATGTACCATTTCTTCCCGTAAAATTCTATTTGCTTCATTTATTCATGCGACATAGTCTCATCTCACCCTGAATTAGTATCCAACGTTTCCTTTTCAAGAGGAGCAGCTATTCTTAAAAATATATTTTCCTTTTTTCTTTATGCAATGTTGTGGGGTAACTAATTTAATCGATTACCATTTAAACTACGTACAACACAATAATGTTAGCTATAATACACGTGCATAAAGTTTAAAGTAGGGTGGAATTATGGATCTTCAACCAAAGCCTTAGCAGTGGAAGTTTTGAGAAACCATCCCAATCCTCCTTGAGGAGCTTCCTTAGAGTTCATGGCATCACTTGGACAGGCAGTCATGAAAATTTTCTTTTACTAAAGGTGAAATGTAAAAGAGGTTCCTGCATAAACTAATGTAGCACAGTGAGTTTGACAGAACATCCCTGAACAATTGCACCAACTTAAAGTTAGTGAATAACAAATTTGGGATGGAAGTAGTAGAGATGCTGAAAGGGTAAAGCCCAGATCCAAATTAAAATACTTATACTAATTGAAGAACTACTATACATCTTTAATGCATATTTCTTGATTTTTCTTGTTGGATGGACTGTGTAGGAGGAATAATCAAGGTATAAACATTTAGAATCCTTTAAATATCATTTTTTTGAAGTGAGCTCGATAGTCATAATCCATTCTAGTGGAACCACTGGACAGAGGTAGCCATCAGCATAAGCATAAACTTGTGGAAGTTGTTCATCATCTTCTCCATTCTGTTCTAATTTTGAGCCAAAGCCAACATTACAAACAATAAATTCTTTTACTCTATTAATTCCTTTTGTTATTTGGGTGCATTGAACATGGGATCGAAGGCCTTAAGATTTTGGCATGAAACTGTTTTTGAATGATCACACAATTATTCAAGGTAGTTTGTTCCGTTTTTATCAATTGCTATATATTAAAATTAGGGGGTAGACTTGTTGTGAAAGTAGTTATTGTGCAAAGGTATTGAGTAATTGAACATAAAAGGTCTAAAATAAGTGCCCACCTAAATCTCGATCACATTATTGCAGGCTAAATTTTGATTTGAAAACAAAGCAAGAGAAAAGAAGTGTTGAGATAATACCTTTTTATTAAATTTTGAAGCCATTTTAAGAAGTCGTTGGCAATGTTCTGCCTCTAGAGGAGTCGTTGGCAATGATATGCCTCTAGAGGAGCTGTTGGCAATGATATGCCTACAGAGGGCATTTTTTCGAACACTTCATGGATGTCAAAATAAGCACGGCCTGTGCTAATTTGAAAGATAAGCCAGTTTAAAGAAGCCTTCAGAATTCAGATAATATCTGTTGACTAATTTTTGAAGTCATTTCAAGAAGTCGTTGGCAATGTACGACATTGTTTCGAACACTAAATGGATGCCAAAATAAACATATCCTGCGCAGGCAATTTAAAGAAGCCATTGGCAATGTGCCGCTAGAGGATTTCTTTTTTTTTTTAATACTTCATGGTACGAAAATAAGCATGGTCTGCGCAGATTTGAAAGTAAAAACCAGGAGAAAGAAGCCCTGATATAATACCTGTTGAGTGAATTTTGAAGTCCATAAGCCAATTTCCACAAGCCATTGGCAAAGTGCCTCTTAAAGGCAGTTTTTCAAACATTTTAGAAGCCCTTAAAATAATGCCTGTTGAGTCAATTTTAAAGCTATTTCCAGAAGTGGTTAGCAATGTGCCTCTACAGGACATTTTGTCAAACGCTTCGTGGGTGCCAAATAAACATGGCATGGGCGTTCAATTTTTCCGCTGAGGATAAATTTGACAATTACTTATGATCATATTCTTTATTATTACACTAGTAATAATGATGTATTGAATTAACATGGTCTGGAAAAAAAATACAAAAATGCAAATAAGTGTAGCAGAGAAGATGAAGATGTCACTAAGGGACAAAATGGACGATCAAGTAACCATACAAACCTAAAGCAAGCAATAATGACATTGAGAATAATAGTATAAACCAAGAGCGATGAAAGAAATAAACAATATAGAGAGACCAAATAATTCCAAGGGTTGAAAAGGTTTACCTGGAGAAGGGGGACATCGCATCACAGCAAAGGATGTGACTTATGTTTTTTAATGAATCAAGTGCATAAATGGTAAATATAAAAAAATATAGAAATCTTGGTTTGTGGTGGTGCCACATCACCGGGTTGTGGGTTTTCCTTTATATATATATATATATATATATATATATATATATATATATATATATGATATATGATAGTTGTTTCCAATTAATTAATAATATAACAACACTTACAAATTGTTGCCTATACTTTAAACAGTACGTTTTACAAGTGTTGTCAATATTATTGTGCCCAAAAGTTAAAAACATTGGGTACACTTTAAAAGCGGGCCCAAAAGAATTTTAGGCAACACTTTGCAAGCATTTTCCAGATTTAGTGTGGCCATAGGCCTAAAATTGTGTACTGACTCATGTATAAGATGTGTCAGAACTTGTAGAAGTTTGTTTGAACAGGTTTGAGGTCAAATGTCAAGGGACGTCCAAGACGTTTAGAAACTAGTCTTATGTGTGTGCTAGTGTGCCTTGCCATGTTTCATGGGGTTTGGTATGTTATTTAGAGTCCAAAATTATAGGGTGGTACCCTAGTATGTAAATGGTCATGTTTAGGGTCGAAATATCCGGGTAAGTCTCCCCAAGGACCACCCTAAGGGTCCTTGTGGATGACCCAAGCGTTGGCCAAAAAATGTCAAAACAGCCCAAACCACGACCAAGGTCGATGGACAGTTGATCAAACGATGCCTTTTCATTAGGGTGCATGGCTCCACACTTAGTTGTTGGATCTTAGCCCCCAAAATGAATCTTATACCAAACCCACAGACAAGTAGGAGAGTTCGTTGGTCAAATAACGTCTCGTCGTTTTCCTCTGTCGTTTGACATCTGCAATTCTACATGTGCCTCAACCAAGTGTAGGGTAATTTGGGACAGTCACCCCACATTCCAGTTAAGTCCTGGATGGTTATTTTTAGTTTTTTTTAGTTAATTTTAACTATATTTAAGCAATAAAATATCCATTTAGACTTCATACTCTAAAACAAAACCATTCCCTCCCAAAAACTCTCTCAACATCATAACTGAATGAGAAACAAAAAGAGGAATTTCTCCAAGGATTCAATCTTTGACTAAGGATTTGACTAAAAGTATGTAAGGATTGTTCATACATGTATTATTTTGTCCATGGATTCCCCCAAGTTTCCCTGAATTGTGAATCCAAAACATCCCAAGCTAGCTAGGATTGTGATTGCACCGTGGGTAAGTCTTATTTGTGATCCCAATCTAGTGGGTAGCATTCAATTATGTTTATATGATTATTATGTGATGTTTTCGTGTGGTTTCCTTGATGAATTCTAGTATTTGATGATGAAGGTGATCATTGTGATTTAGGCCATTAGAGGTAAGATTTAGGGTTCTAGATTGATCTTCTTAATTCAATTATTTTGAATGCTAATTGATCATAATTAGGATCATTTCGATATTAATTTAACTATATCTTATTGATTGGTATTGATCTTGACTTTTTAGGTTTGAATTGAACCTTAAGGATTAATTATGGCTAGATTCACTAAGTACTGACGAATATCAGAAGAAACCTATCACTTGTAAGTCGTATAATCTACATACGAATGAGGCCAAAATGATATAATGAATTTTGAATTTTTGATTGTTTTGTTGGATATAGATTTAGGAATTGAATGAATGAAAAGTGATAGAATCACTTTAGCATGGAGAGATTGTAAAGGACATCCCTACATGAGAGCAACGTGTTGAGCAAGGCTTAACAAGTAAATCTTGGAGTATATGCTTGACTCAAAGTGGATATGCCAATGAGAATAAGTGTCACACAAGGGTCCAGACTCCAAGTAGAAAGGAGAGCCACACCTAGTAATTGTGATGACTATCAAAGTTTAAAGGGAAAGTCTCACGTAGTAGAGTGTGGATTTTCCCAAAGTTAGGTCTCATGAGATGGAAGTACTTCATATAGTGGAGTCAAGGTTTACTAGTAAAGATATACATATGCTATGACCTAAGACATGCTTGAGAAGCACCTTGTTGTGTTCAAAGCATAATGAACAAAGACTTATTAAATGAAGCAACTCGTAGTGTTAAAGATGTGTGGATGAACTTAGACAAACCCAAGGTGGTATCTCATAGTGTTCATGATTTGATGGGTTAAGACATACTATAAGAAATATCTCATAGGATTCATATGAATGAGGAAGTTAGAAAAACTTAAAGAAGTATCTCCTAGGATTCAAACAAATTATAAACTTAGACGTGCTTGAGATAGAGTACCTCATAGAGTTGTAAAGTTAAAGAGAGGATTTAGGTTCCAAAGTAAGAAATAATAGTAAGATGACCTAATGGTAACACTTCAAATGAATAGCATTATGGGGTGCTATGACTGCATCGCACAAAGTATTACTTAGGGTCACCAAAGAGGAGGCTTTATATTGGATTGGACTATAGTTGTCTTTCCTAGTTATAGTTGACTAGATATGAGAGATTCTTAGATAAGAGATTTAAATTAATAATGAGGAAAAAAAAAAAGGGGGGGGGGGGCAAATATGATTAGGATGACTTCAAGATATGCTTAGTAAGTGAGGTAGAAAGGGATGCCTCACATGCATTGCACAAGGGTACCTTGAGGTAATCAAAGGGTACATTACTCTTAGGTATGCAGAACTTAGGTCTTAATTATGAAAGTGGAATATTATCAAGAATGACCCAATAGAGGTATTTAGCTAGGTAGTAGAATGGGATGCTACCTTGGCCTTGCACAAGTATACTTGGAGATAGCTTGTGATGTAGTTCACTTGAGTAAGAATGACAAGGGTAGAATATGAACTTATGTATGCCTTATGATGAACTACTATGATTATGACATTCATGTTATTTTTATGTTATTATCTCATATTATTATGTCTATTATTGACTAACCACTGCGATATCTTATGTTTTGTAATATTAGCTTTCATACATGGTTCATTTTGTACTAGTGCATATTTGCTACACACTAATCCAATCTAGGGTGTTGAGGAGATTAAATTGATTTGAAGGGTAGAGTTTCCATGTCTTTCAAGGAGTGAAGATGTGTGAGTCCTCATAGCATTCGAGGACAACTCCCTTATGTTCTGTTTATGTCATATACTATGTTTCAGACATTTGTGGGCTGCGTCCCAAGACATTATCACTCATGTATTACATGGATGGTTTTGATACATATGATAAGAAAGACTTCCATTTCTATGAAATGATTTTCGTATTATGTTGAAAGAAATATTTTTAATTCCCTCCATTGTTTCATAATGCTTTGTAATGAAGCTAACTGGCTTGTATATGACCTCCGATAGGTCAACCACGCCGCTCACACCTTTGGGGTGCTCTCGGGTCGTGACATAGGTTGTGCCGGAGTTGGCGTTGTATCTCTTGTAGAAGGGGTGATTGTTTGGGCTCCCGCTTAGTCATGATGAGACCAAGGTATAGATCTCAGCTCATCTTGATTGCAGTTTGTGCTCATCATCCAGCTTGGAGAATGCAGCTTTGGAGTCGCTAGAATCTGCCTCCTTAATGGAGTTGTGGTCATGAACCTAAGTAATCGGCTTCATGCCCTTTACCTTTCCTCTCTTTGGATGCTCTGTTCTTCCATTTTTAGGAGGATTGGTTCCTCTTTAATTTAGAACTATGCCCCATACTCTTTTACGAGGGGGCATATCAGGGTTGGTTCTAGCCAGTTTTGCAAAAGGCATCAAACACAGTTATATTTGTTTCACAAAAAGTTGCAGAAAAATTGTTGTAAAATGACTAGATGAACTGGTTGACAAGCCGCCCTATAAATTTGGCAAGCAAGATCGGGCTTGCCGAAAGTATTGGCTCAAAATTTTAAAGAATAATTTGCATGTCAATTATAGATGGACCTTTCAGCTAATCGGTGACAACATTTGTCGAGTAAGGAGTAGCCTAATGAAAGTTACAGTGTATTTTAGGGGTTAGGGGCGCAGAAAGGGCAATAAATAAAGATGATCGATGAGTCGCAATTGTACTAAGCAAGCTAAGGCTTCTCGCCGGAAGTTACAAAACCCAAACTCAATTTTAGCATAAAATTAAAGGAGATCAATGGAGATTTGTCAAACTAGTGATTGATTAGTCGAACTTGACACATCTCGCAAAATTGCCGAACGTGTCTACTTTGAACCCAAACATCCAAAATCAACCCCCAATGTCACGACCGGGGAGCACCCCCAAGACCTAACCGGCATCTTCATCCTCGAAGAGGACTTAGACTATCCCTAAACATTCATCATTACATATCATATCATAGGTAAAAAATGCGGGAAATTTAAAACTTTTACATACTGAAGTATTCTTAGAATTCTCTCTTATCATATATGTAGTTTACATAGACTCCTCCCTTATGAAGTTTACATAGACTTCTCATTTAGCATAGGCAAATATTATAAGAGTCTTATATCTTTGACTCATATATAAACCATCTAAAGAGTATTGCAAAGTTGGCCATAATCCCATACACAAGTACAATATGTCATTATAAGCTTACAAAAATAGTTTCATATGATAAAGGAACGAATTATTGTCTTTAGGCACAACAGACGTCATAGCTAGAGTAGAAGAAATGGAAACATCCCCGAACTTGAGGACTCACCATTAACTTAGGAAAAGTCCAAGTCTTCTTGCAAACGGTCTAGAAGCTCTTCAATGACTGGAACCTACAATGTTTAGGAAAAGGGAAGAAATATCGATTAGTACAAAACACATGTACTAAGTATGGTTCCTGTGCATAAAATCATCAATACGTAAGAAAGGCACAATTAACACATGCTTAGTATCAAATAACTCAACATACACATTTATAGAACATCATAAGTCAACCCAACATATAAGTAACTCAAGTAATACTTGTGCAATGCAAAGACCCACCCGGCGACAAGCCAAGTATGCACTAACCTCACTGAGTTTTACAGGACCTCAAGTTAATGTGGGTATCCAAACGGCGGATAGAGTCGTGGTGGCTGACCTGTTCTGTGACACATCAATTTTCTGCTGGACCCGCCAAGTTTTACAAATTCTAATTTAAAAATTTCATGAGTCCAATGGCGGTCCAAGTCGATTTCACTAACCTCTTTTGTGGCTCGTCGACTTGACAATTAGCTCGCCAATCTAATATTTTAAAAAACATTCCACGCTTTAACATGTACTATCAACACACAATTATTTCAAAAAGAAAAATAAAGAAAATAAGTTTTGGGTTTCCTCCCAAGCACCACCTTTGTTTTTGGTGTTTTCCTCAGTGTAACTAGGAAACCCTTTTGTTTACTTTGGGTAGAGACAATACAACACGTGACCTATTTTGGCCTCTAGTATTTGAATGAACATAGAATGCGAGGTTATCACCTGGTTCAACATTGACTCTCTTTTATCTCATATAACACTCTGTCATGGTATTCAACTTTCTGGAATGAGTGAGAGTATCTCCTCAATCTGTCAACCCTCATTCTCCTTTGGATTTTTACGCTTATGAGGGGGAATGTACCTATCTTTATTTTTGCATATTACTTCAAATTCCATAGATTTCATGGACAAGAAATCCATCTTTGTCACTAATGTGGCCAATTCTTGGTCCTTTTCTATCTCCTTGTTTGTTTTAATCATGAAATCAAGGAGTTGGGCAGCTCTTTCATATGGCAGTCGTATTAGACAAGACGGAGACAGTTGGTCAGTTACTCTTCTACGCTCCAGACCAAGACTTTTGTAGAAACATTACGGTAGCATCTTTTCTGGGATTCCACGATTTTGGCACAACAGCAATAGTCCCTTATATCTTTGCCACAATTAATGGATAATCTCACCCTCAAATTTTTTGAAAGTTAGGATGCCATCCCTAAGAATCATAAATCTCAAAAGAGGGTGGTCCATTGGTTCACTTTTGATACAAGATATGTTGATCTCCTGTTTTTCGAAATAGCACCACACAAACAAAACTAAAAGTATGTATATTCAACTATGACTAACAGGAAAAAAATTCTACTTAACAAAAAAAATCTTAACCAACACCACTCCCTCGGCAAGAAAGCCATTTTGATTTAACGTTTAAAGGACACTTCATCCAATTCTAAGATTTTTGCTCAACAGTCACGTGGACCATTGATATTAATTTCAAATAAATGGGTTTATTGAGTAGTAACTTCACTTTCAAGGTGTCAGAAAAACAAGAATATTTATTGGAATATTGAGTGAAAAAAGGCATTTTAGCTCTCCTTTGCCGTCCAAGTCAACATGGATATTCTTCTTTGGTTAACTTTTTAGTTCATCCTTCCGTCTTGGTGTGGCTGCAAAATGGATAGTGATTAGCTCAACCCAAGTAATATTTTTTCTTCAAAATTCACCTTATTATGCCTTTTGGAAGGATTACAAATATTTCACAAGAATCCCTATATAATGCTCTCCAATGCATAAAAAAATTAATCAAACAAAATTTTAGACGCTGCAAAAAAACAAGTTAACCGAGTGTATTTTATTATTTAGTGGCGACGTCACTTGTTCTTTTATCAAATAGAGAGACATAGCCTCCATCGTATCTCAAAAGAAACATCAATTAAGATACTCTTGCAACATTTTCAGGTAACATAGAATCATGTTTAGCAGAAACCTATTTTGATGGTTTAGCTTTTGCACGCCTCTAGTGTAAAATTAATATCTAAATGTACAAATATCGAAATTACAAAAGACGTTTGATTTAACTTAAACTACAAACACGGAACTACAATATATAAAATATTTGTATCCAAATTCCTCTTAAAGTTTTGATCTTCAAGGTTAAACCATTTTCTGATTGACAAAGTTTTGTGTCCATAGTGAAAAATTTATTTTAGTTTTAGAAAAATTGAAATCACAGAACGTTTGATTTTTCCAAAAGTAGAAACATGGAACTACAACATATAAAATATTAGTAGCCAAATTCCTTTTCAATTGCTACAGTTTTAGTTTTCAAGGTTGCACTAATTTATGATGGTAAAATCTTTTTGTCTTTTTATTATTAAAATTGTGTTTTCGATAATGTAACTTTTTTTTTCCAGTTCTTCGTTGTGCAATCTTGTTTTGTAGAAGCGACAATGTACTTTAGTGGCTGAGATGTACTATACCCTTGCCTTGAGATCATGACAATAAGCAACGTTGGAGCACGAAAGTTCTCACCTTGAAAGTTCATCCTCCTGTGTCACAACTGAGAAATTTCTCCTCTTGAATCCATGCACTCATCAAAATGTTATTGTTGACATCCCTCCTCACTGTGATGAAAATGTTGGGAGTTGGCGTATTCCTTATTTTGTGTTTGGTGAGGTTTGCTATACGTCTAGCTATAGGGAGTGGGTAGAAGATTTTCTTTCCCTTTGCGAGGAGACTTGGTATAATATCAAGACTTATGATGTTATTGCTTCAATATTTACATATGACCATAAAAAAAATATCATGCCCCGAGCTACCCCTGAGACGCAGACACGGAACCTAGGACCACAAGTGATCCCAAGCTAACCCTACTGGCATGATCATGAGCATACTAAAGAATAATATATGGTGCGGAAGCTAAATCATACTTAAAATGAAAAGATGGGGAATACCCATATGCTAAATCTGAGATATATGAAAAATGATGAGTTTAATACAAAGAAAATATCAACTCAATGCCAAGCTGAAACTAACTATGTCTGAAATAAGTCTCTAAACTTGACTAGAAATACTGGGACAAGCTCCAGCTAAATCTAGCAAAACTGAAACTAAATGACTGAAGACTGAAATTAAACTCATGACAGTTGTCCTCAGAGAATGAGGACTCACCACTGATCCTGCTGAACTGGAGATCGAAAATCGATCTATGCGTGATCTAGAGGCTGAGAACCTGAACCTACATCATGAGAAGATGTAGCGCATGTATGCGTCAGTACTTGAAAGGTACTGAGCATGTAGGATAGAATAAAGCTGAAACAAAACAAAATTGAACAAGCACAAAAGCAAGTATAACAATCTGAACATGATATACAGAATTCTGAGCTAACTGAATGCAATGACCAATTTATAACATGCTGAAACTGAATACTGAATATACTGACAATTGGTCAATGCAAGAGAGTCTGACTGAACTCTGGGAGCTACTAATAATCGATAATAAAACCATATGAGCTAAATGTAGAGTCCGATGTATACGCCCCATCGAGAGGACCCAATATGCCCTGCCAAAGGTATAAAGGCATGCTGACATGATTACTAAACTGATTGCCCACATAGGGGACTTACAACCTACTTGTCTAGTAGTTCTGGACTATTAGGGTACGCTGAACCCTAGTCCAACTAGGATCCCTTTGTCTAGATTCATTGTGACCAAGGAAAGCAACATATTGCAACCAAAACTCACATTTGCTAAACTTAGCGAATAACTGTCGATCTTTGAAGGTCTGCAGAACAACTCTCAAATGACTTGCATGTTCTTCCTCTTTCCTAGAGTAAATGAGGATATCATCAATGAAGACGATAACGAACAAGTCCAAGTACTATTTGAAAACTCTGTTCATCAAATCCACGAAAGATGCAGGAGCATTGGTTAGTCCAAATGACATAACTACAAATTCATAATGACTATACCGAGTTCTGAAGGATGTTGTCGGAATGTCATTATCTCTGACTCTGAGCTGATGATAACCCGATCTGAGGTCTATCTTTGAGAAATGACTAGCACCCTGAAGTTGGTCAAACAAGTCATCAATCTTGGGGATGGGATACTTATTCTTGATTGTGATCTTGTTCAACTGTCTATAGTCAATGTACATTCTGAGAGAACCATCTTTCTTCTTTACACTGGTGCACCCCATGGTGAAATACTAGGTCTGATGAAACCTTTATCTAGAAGGTCTTTCAATTGCTCCTTGAATTCCTTAAGCTCTGCTAGAGCCATTCTGTAAGAAGGAATAGAAATAGGCTGTGTATCTCGAAGGAGATCAATTCCAAAGTCGATTTCCCTTTCGGGAGGAACTTTGGAAAGATCTTCTGGAAATACTTCTGAAAACTCACTGACTACTGGAACTGACTCAAGAGTTGGGGTTTCAGAGCTAGAATCCTTAACCCGAACTAGATGATAGAGATAACCCTTAGAGATCATCTTTTTGGCCTTAAGGTAAGAAATAAATTGACCCATAGGCGCTAAGGTACTACCGTTCCATTCTAAGATTGGTTGGTCTTGAAACTGAAAACGAACAATCCTAGTTCTACAATCGACTGCGGCATAACATGAATTTAACCAATTCATGCCTAGAATAACATCGAAGTGTACCATTTCTAACTCTACAAGATATGCTGAGGTGACTTTCTCAGAGCTGTGACAGGGCAATTTCTGTATACCCGTCTAGCTATAATTGGGTCGAATGGAGTAGAGACTGAGAAAGCTTCTGAGAGAGTTTCTAGAGTGACACTGAATTGGACTGCTATGTAAGGAGTTACAAAAGAAAGAGTAGCCCCTGGATCTAACAATGCATAAATATCAAGGTCAAAGACTCGTAACGTACCAGTGACTACATCAGGAGAACCTTCCTGATCCTGGCGAGCCCGAAGAGCATACAACCTGTTCTGGCGCTGACCGCCACATGTACCAGATGAGCTACCCTGCTGAGTCGGGCGACTTGCTGGTGCTGCTGAAGTTGTAAACTAAGCTCTACCATTACTACCTCCTTGACCCTCTCTAGAAGGACACTCCCTCAACCTGTGACCAGACTGACTGCACCCAAAACATCCTTCTTTTCCTGCAAGACACTCGCCCGGATGGTTCTACCACACTTAGGGCAAGTGGGGTAAGTTTTGGTGCGTGAAACACTTCCCTGAGACTTAGAGCCTTATGCTCTACCCTTCTGGTCATAACTATTCTTGGAGGATGGAACACTAGCTGATGAAGGGGCTGGAGATGAAAACTTCTGCTGACCCTGCGAGAGATTTCCACCACCCGATTTCTGCTGAGAATAGTCATAGTTCCATGTCCTAACCTTCTTATTTTCCTTAGCCTGTTACCTAAGCTTATCAGCCTCAACCTGCTTAGCATGAGTCATAAGACTAGAGATGTTCATATCTCTAAGTAACATAGCATTTCTCCTCTCAGTTTTCACCAAATCCGACACTCCATACACTGAGCCCTGGAGTCAGCAACCATGTGAGGAGCATACCTGGAGAGTTGGTTAAACTTCAACCCATACTCTTGGACCGTCATGTTACCCTTCCTCAAGTTCATGAATTCCTGAGCCTTTGCCTCTCTCAACTCTATTGGGAAAAAACTGTGGAGAAAAGTCTCACTAAAACAATCCCAAGTGATAGGAGATGCATTTGCACCCCTATTCTCCTTCCACTGAGTGTACCAGATATGAGCAACATCCTTCAACTGGTATGATGCCAACTCAACCCGATCATTCCCAGTGACTTGCATTACCTCAAATATCTTCTTGATCTCATCTAAGAAATTCTGGGGATCCTCATTAGTCTGCGATCCTAAGAACTCAGGCGGATTCATCCTAACAAAGTCACGGACCCTTGCTGCTGCTGATCCACCATTTTCATTCACAGGAGCATGAACCCGATTGTTATGGTGGGTCATAATCTGAGCCAATATTTGTATGGCATTTCTGAACTTAGCATTGTAGACTTCTTGATCTAGGAATGGAGGAGCTGCGTTTGCATTCCTGGCATTCGCATTCCTAGCATTAGCTCAACGAGGAGGCATGATCTAAAACATAGAACGTTAAGTTAGAATGGAATTAGATCATACCTTACGCACGATAAGAATAACAACAAAGTGAAGTTTTCCTAAAATACTTCATAGCCTCCCTCTCATTAGATGTGGTGCACTTCACACCCATGAAAATGATTCTACTTAGTGCGGCTTTTCAGACATCCTAGGACAATTAAACCTAGTGCCATGATACCAAGTTTTGTCATGCCCCGAGCTACCCCCGAGACGCGGACACGGAACCTAGGACCACAAGTGATCCCAAGCTAACCCTGCTGGCATGATCATGAGCATACTAAAGAATAATAAACTATTGCGGAAGCTAAATCATACTTAAAATGAAAAGATGGGGAATACACATATGCTAAATCTGAGATATATGAAAAATGATGAGTTTAATACAAAGAATATATCAACTCAACGCTAAGATGAAACTAACTATGTCTGAAATAAGCCTCTAAACTGGACTAGAAATACTAGGACAAGCCCAGCTAAATCTAGAAAAACTGAAACTAAACTGGAGATCGGAAATCGATATATGCGTGATCTGAAGGCTGAGAACATGAACCTCCATCACGAGAAGTTGTAGAGCATGTATGCGTTAGTACTTGGAAGGTACTGCCCATGTAGAATAGAATCACGCTGAAACAAAACATAACTGAACAAGCACAAAAGCTAGTATAACAATCTGAACATGATATAGAGAATTCTGAGCTAACTGAATGCAATGACCTATTTATAACATGTTGAAATTGAATACTGAATATACTGACAATTGGTCAATGCAAGAGAGTCTGACTGAGCTGTGGGAGCTACTAATAACCGATAATAAAACCACATGAGCTAAATGTGTTGTCCGATGTATACGCCCCATCGAGAGGACCCAATATACCCTGCCAAAGGTATAAAGGCATGCTGACGTTATCACTAAAATGATTGCCCACATAGGGGACTTACAACCTATTTGGCTAGTAGTTCTGGGACTATTTAGGTATGCTGAACCCTAGTCTAACTCGGTATTATGCTACTTCCATTTATTTATGTAGTTAACTCATTATGTCTGAATTTTTTGTAAATACTGAATAGCTCAAAATTGAACATGCAAACTGGGAATGCAACATTTAATCTGATAATGATGCATTAAAAACTGAAGCATGTATAACTGAATAACTGAAATATCTGACCTAGCATATGTAATTCAAGAACTAATGAAATACAAAGCTAGGGTTCTGAAATTCATGCGATAATCTGAATAATAACTTTACAATCTGATTTGAAACATATAATTAATAAATCCATGAAGTTCTAGAAACCCTAGGTTTAATCATAATAAGAGAATCAATAATCTGAGTGAAAACTAGGGACCCAATGGGTGAAAGGAACCCACTAGTGAAATCCCACATACCTGGTGATGAAATTCACGGAAAAATACTTAGATTTCGTGTCTGGAACTGCTGGAAACTTGATGCATTCTTGAACTAGGGTTCTTGACCTTTTTTCTCCTTTCTTGCTTCTAAATTTCTAACTTTTGATTTATGATTTGACTTAGGTAAGTTTTAGTTATATTTCTAGGCTTAAACTGACAAAAATTTAATGATTTAGTGTCAAAACGACGTATCTTAGAGTTTAAACGAAGTGGGAAAAGACCAAAAGACCCCTGGGTAAGTTTCTGTCGGACCAAACAACGACTTGGACAGACGGTCCGTCGTTCAATCGACGGTCCGTCGTTTGGTCCGTAGATTGGGTATGTTCGACATGCCTTTACTAAAACGGGCATAACGTTTTACTCGGAGCTCTGATTTTATCAAAATTGGTGGCTATGGAAAGCTAATTCAATTATATATCTTTTGGTATGTCATGGGACACCTTATTGATTTTGTGTTAACAGTTAATGATCATTTGAATTTGACACAACTGCATTTCCCCCCTAACTGTCTGCTAGTTCCCACCTACGGTCAGACCTTCAGACCGTGGGTCCACTTACAGACCGTGCTTGTCACCCGTGGTCATTGTCAGAGAGTGGCTGAAGGGGGTCTCGATTGACGGTCACAGACTATGGACCGTCGTCTAAACTAAGGACCGTAGGTCTGTCCATTGAGAAAGACTTAACCATTTTTCCCGACTGAGTTTTAGGAGTCTCTGATCCCATCGACGGTTGTGTAGGATGGACCGTGGGTTAGGCTACGGTCCATCGATGGTCACATCGGCTGCACCTGATGATTTTTCTGCAAAACTAATTTTTGGTCTGTTTTGGCTACGGGGTGCTACAATAATGTTTCTCCAAACCATTTGCAGGAACTGGCGTCCATACACCAATACGGTCTTTACCTTCGTCGGAGAGTTATCTATTTCATCATAGGATTTTAGAACCATTTGACGCCTTCGTGTTCATGGTTCCTTTTATGATGAAGTTATACGCTCAGCTAAATATGTTACACATGTAGATTATCAAATGAAGTCTTTTCTCTCAACAAGTTGCTCCTTCTTGTTTTCGTCGTTCTACCGACATACAAAAGGTGCCACTGAAGAAGTCTCTTTTCGAGAATAAAAAATGTTTTGTTTAGGGGACCGAGAAAATATGTCAATCCTTCATCAAGGACATCGAAGAATTATACGAAACAAAGGATGAATCATGATTTTTTGAATAATTGATATGATCTTCACCGAAAAATAAATACTGTTTTTGTTGAGCTAGGCGTAGAAGATCCATTAAGAGATGGGACTTATCGGCGACTTTTCTTGCATGTTGGCTTTGCAAGTTTGTTCTTCTTAACAAGAAAGCTGATTGTATTTGTGCTAGTTTCTTCAATATTGCAAACTTAATCTTTCATGGAGAAATATTTTCTTTTTCTTTAGCGGTTTGAGTCCTTGAAAACATGTATCGTGGCCTCCGGGATCTATGCACTTCTCCAAACATGGGTTCTTACAATACACTACTTCTATTTCGTTATGTGTATGGATGGATAGGTGAGTGTTTTTACACCTACTACTGTGTGACCCTCCCTCAATGAGGTGTGCGAATTTGGCAGATTTCTGGAGAGAAAAAATGGCAAAACATTTTTATGTTATTTAAGTTATTTCAACAAGTGAATGAGCATAACCTCAACAATCTGACCATGCATCAAGGAAAAGAGCTTCATATTTATGATAGTGGAAAATTGTCCACTTCCTGGAGTGATTTCCTTAGAGGCCTTCGTTAAAGTTTTTTCACTTTGAGGTTTGATGTTGAATTGATTGTGGAGTCTTATACCCCTCATCTATTCAGTCTACAACTTTGATATTGCCATGATGTTCCTGTTGAACTAATTGAAAACAATTATGATGGTTCACTACTGGCTTTGGTGCAACTATGGGATTCATATGTTCATCTTGGAAGCTCTACGAAGATCAACATACCAATGTATCAATCCAATAAGGTGTCTTTAACGACTGGTGAGTATTCAAACCGGTGGCATCTCATCGAGATATTCTGCTGAGCCGAAGTAAAAATATAATTTTGAGAGGTAAGAAAAATGATGATGCTTCTTTACCAACAAAGGGAGAACGACTTTTAGGAAAAATTTCCTCGCTCTTTAAAGTACAAGGTGACGCCAAATATCCCTTCGCAATCTCTTCAAGTCGTTTCCAAGTCTAAAACTTTGAAGTCCAAGGCTACACACATGGACAATGGAGTTAAGAGTCCTTTACAGACTCCTAAAGAATCCAACATCACTTATAATGAGGTGATCGACGTAACACTCAAGAGTAAGAAACCTTCAAGCTCATCGTACAAAAGGGTTCAAAAGTTACTTTGCATTGCACTATCATGTAGCAACACGTTCAAAACATCCATTTCACTCCATGATATTTGAATTAGTATTAGTGCAGCCTCTAGCTTGAACGAGAGCAATGTTAGCCCATAGATACAGTGGCAGCGTTGGAAGAAAAATCCTAAGTAGTTGAACAATCAACAATATGTGTTTGCTTAATTGGATTCCAGTAGTATTGATATTGCAATATTTGAAGATGGTGCTGTTGGTTCTACAATGCTCTTGACATAATTGGCACATCAGGTAAAAGTTACCTCTTGAATGTTTCTCTAAATTTCCCTTTATTTCTCATTGAATATAAATTCAGTATTTTTTAACAATAATAATTCAGTTGGGTCTTATGAATATCCGTACGATGTAAATATATTTGAAGATTGTATCACAAGTCCGAACTCCCTCAATGTGGTGAAGAGTTCTCACTTCCCGCTTTTTAAAGCTTAGAGAGTCAAGTTTCAAATGAAATTCAAGTGATAAAGTTGGCAGTCCCTTTTCTGGAAAGATGGAAACTACTCAAAATAAATCAACTAATGATGTGGAGGTTGGAGCACATAAAATTGGAAGTGCAAATGTCTCCAAGGATTTGATCCATTCTTTGCGGGGGATTGCGTAGAATTTTTGAACCACAAAAGAAAATTCCAAGCTTATAATTATCTTACATTTCTGGAATGTGTTGTACCTTATGGGAGTGCGTTACTCAATTCTCTGTTGAATCTTTGGAAAACCTCGATGAGGTGGAGGTAGGTGTTGCCTTGATTGTGAAAAGGATTTGACAAGTAAACATCATCAATATTTCTCCTTTGGACGTTCTTCTTGATTATTTTTTCAGTAAACGTAGAGATTACAATGTGGAGAGACTTTCTAGTTCTAAAAAGATTAGAAGAGATTCTCATCAAGAATTGATTTCTGCTGCACAACAATGTCCTAGTACCATTAATGAGAAGAGAATCTATATGGACAAGAGCTCAAAAAGATATACAAGTGTGGACTTCAAATAAGATGAAAACCACCTCCCTTATTGAGGATCATCAAAAGAGGTTGTCAGAAAATCAAGAGACTATCACTAAGCCTGAAGGTAAAATTCATGCCATTGAAGAAATCTTTCCGTAGTCGAAATCAGAAATAAAAGAGCTAGCTAAGCTAAAGGAGGATGCCAATACAAGTCGCCACCATATCCTTAGCCATAAGGATTTTTGTTAGTCTTTTATCCTGCATAAGGACATGCTCTTTCATTTTCTTTTTTTTTTGGTTCTATTGTGTTTTTTGGTCTTGTTTTTTTATTGAAACCATTTCTATGATGTAGTGAAATCCTTTTTGAATGAATAAACATTTGGATTCTTCTTGTCAAACGCTTTCATATATTTCTCTATTGGAAGTGTTTGTCATGTGATTTCTGATATGGTCTACATGCCTTTCCCCAAGATTTCAGCTTTGAGCAGTTATGTTTGAAATTCAGTAACTCGTAGTAGTAACATTAAAAAAATGAGTGTTTCATTTAATTGAAAAAATAAATAACCCAAATACAATATATGTGAAACTCATGACCGAAAGATTTCCAAGTTAGTACGACTATTATTCCAAAGTTATGTTTGCTCGAATGGTGCCTTGATCAACTTTTTAGCTTTGAGCACCTGCAGTAGAAACCAATAACTTGATGTAGGAGCACCGAAATTATACGATCCTCTTTTGTTGGAATCATAACTAATGGAAATACAACATATGTAAAGTTCATGGCTAAAAGATCTCGATATTAGTAAAGATGTACTTTTTAATGTCAAGCTCTAATTTTGCCTCTCTCAACTCTTCTACTTTGAGCCACGTTGGGAGAAAATCAATAACTCGGAGTAGGAGCCTCTAAATGATTTAATTATTTTCCATGATCATAGCTCATAGACGTATAAAATATAAAAAAAAATACAGCCTAAATCTTTCAAGATTAGTACATAAATATTTTCAATGTTAGCTCGAATTCTTTCTCCCGAACTCTTAAGCTTTGAGCAATTTTGGGAGAAAATAAATAACTTGGCGTAGGAGACTTGATAAGTTGCAATTCTTTCTCCATTTGAAGTATAGCCCATACACGTCAAACATATATAAAAATCATGGTCAAAGCATTCCTGATTAGTACAAATGTATTTTTAAAGTTTTCTAAGATTCTATGTAGTTCATCTTTTTTGCTTTGATAAACGTTTTGAATATATCAATAACTCGGTGTATGGAACTTGAAGTGTTGCGATTCTTTATTTGTTAGAAGAATTACTCACAAACTTTTAACATATGTAAATATAGCAACTAAAATCTTTCTCGAGTAGTACATATGTATTTTTTTAGGTTAGCTTAAATTCTTAAGCTATAAGATTCTTATTTCAATGTGTGAACCACATTTATTGTGTAAAATCCAAAATTCAATGTAAGAGTGATGAAACTACGAGATTCGTATGTCACTATGACGAGCGTATCAAGAACAACGCAATTTGTCGAAGTTACAACAAAATTCACTCACATTTGATTAAAATAAATTTTTCAAGTAGACTATTGATTTATCGTGAGTTTACGGTATTTTTAATACAATTCACTTAAGAGTTGTGTGTGTCTGGGGATAGTGTCTATTCGAACTAATGTTTATATTACTATATTTGCATGAAATAGACTTGGACAAGATCGAGAGAGATACAACTGAAATTCTACACAAGTGGCGACCCTTGGAAGTCACCAATAGACCGTAGGTCCAGTTATGATCCGTCGTTGGGCTGACTAGAATGATCCTGCGGGAAATCTGACAACTATAGAACTACAGGAGATTGACACGTCATAGGTTGATGTAAGGACCATCCTACACATCCATCATTTGTATCCGAGATTTTGAGTTCATGAACTTGAGGAAAAGTTCTATGTGTGGAGCCTCAGAAGGGGATCCACGGACCGTAGGTCAACCTACGTTCCGTACTGCATGTGTCTGTGATTTGTGTATGAAAGTTGAAGGGTCAAGCTTTTGAGAAAAAAGTCCAAGTCCTGAGCTACAGAAGGGACCTACGCACCGTAGGTCGATCCACTTTCTGTCGGTCAGTCTTGTCGATTGAAGTCGCATCCATCAATTTATTTTTTTATTTCATTTCCTTTTTTATTAGGAAAAGTGTTTGTATAAATAGGTTATGTAAACCTCTTTTTGGGGGGTTAGGCACTATTTTTTAACTTTAGTGCTTGGTGTTTCTTGGGAATGAACTTGAAAACATAAGCAATTTGATATTCGGATTTCGGTTTTTAATGATTTTTCTTTGAGTTTCAATTGGAGATTACGTTTTTCTTATACTAATAACGTAAGTTTATGATTTCTTCTTCTAAAACAATGAATTTTGTTTCTCCAAGTATGAGTAACTAAATACACATCCAGGGTTGTGCAAACCAGGAGCTATTAATAATTTAGGGATAATAAGTAAGTAATTCTTGAATAGTATTGATGCATGCATTGATAAATCTTTCCTTTAAAAGTCTTTTTTAAGGAGTGCACGCATTAGAATTTGCCTTGTTGCTACTTACCGAATAAAGGAGCAAATTTATAAGAAAAGAATTATCAAAAGAAATTTAGTGTGACACTATGTAGTAGTGTAATGTCAATTGGTGTGAAGGTGAAAACTAAGGTATACATTGATGTGATGTCTAATATGAGGTAAAGGTAAGTGTTAGTAAATTATTCACATGTTGCCCGACCAAGGTGCACAGTAAAATTTCCTATTTGGCAGACCAAACACTTAAGGATACATAACTTACCACTTTGAATGTGATACACTAGGATATGATTACTATTATTAGGATTACCGCGCTATGAGCTTATGGGGAACACATACAGCTTCGCTTATCTCTCACATTGATAACAACCAAAGTTCAAATCTTGTTTAGGTGTTCTCTAAAAAACACTTAGTAATTTGATAGACATACCCCCCCCCCCCTTTACTTACTTGTATTGTTAATAAGTTGACTAAATGAATATAATAATAAGTTAAGTTTAAGTCTAAACCGTAATCCTCGTAGTATCGACCCCAACATACTAGTTGGGTTCTTTATTTGTAAATGATTGTTTATACTTCATTAGGGAGGTGTAATTTAAGAGTATGAAGTATTTTCCCAGAATGAAAATTCGTCAACTTTGTGTGCTCTTGAAACAAAGAAAAAAATTGTCTCTTGAACTTGGAGTGTTCAGATCATAATATTTGCGGGTACACCATTTAAACATAGATCTTTGATCTGAATGATACCCTTATTTGATGTTGATAGGTAAAGATGCCCCTAATTTTTAATAACTTAATGAAGCATCAGTGAATTACAAAAAAATATATCTACCGCAAGCAAAAGAGAAAACTCAAGTTGAATCGCAAGTCACTTGATCCAATACAAATGGAATTCATCAGCATGCCGCATATAAAAAATATCTAATAAAAATTCATTGTTAATTGATTAGATTAATAGACGAAGTTGACTTCCAATTCTAGCATGTTAGATATGTAGAACATAGTTGAAGATCCATGACTCGATGTAGGAGTTTCTGTTTGCGAGCTTCTTCTTTTTTTGCGAAGAGGTCGTCAATAATCTTCTCCTTTGTTCATTTATGACGCATTTCAACCCATGTGCTAGCTACATGAATTTAAAGAGCTAGTGTGATGATCACGCAATGACACCAAATCTTTTTTTAATCATTTGACTAAGCTTAGAGTGATTACTCGTATGGCCTACGTACCTTGGTGAAGAAGATTAAGTCATATCATAGTTCAAGGTAATGAGTTTTATTTATTTTATTTACATTTTATTTTGGCCGTACACTTTATACTCTTGCAGGGCAGGAGTAACATGAAATTTATGCTCATACCTCAAGGAGCATAGGCAACCTTCATGGGAAGTGTTGCTTAAAAACATGGCGTTGATTGGACCAACTCTTACACCATCTTGGTCGATAATTTTTTAAGCTCCACTTGAATATGCTTCCTTCAAAACATAAGACCCATCACATTGGATGGTAACTAGTGGCCGATGCGTTTGTTGATGATTATGGGTCTATAGATTGGTAAGACCAATTTTCCCACTGAAATGATAGAGGTCAAACATTCTTGTTGAATTCTCTTGCGAGTTGACCTTGATAACACTCGAGCCTTTGTTGTGCTTACAATCTTTTCTCATGCAATACCTCAAACTATGCTAGACAAAGTTGAGTGTTGCTTTCAGTTGTCTCTCTTGGACTACTATTCGAAGTGATTTAATTTGCTTCTCCAATTGAAGGACTTGTTCTATGCCATAACCAATGAAAATGAAGATGCTTGTGCAACCGTTTTAATGGTTGTACAATATGCCCACAAAGATTCACCAACTCTTGATTTGATATAATTAACAACATTTTCCTTATTTACCTCTTTATGGTACAACTTCACCCAATCTAGAGAAATAGCCAGTGGCAGCCAAGATATACCTTTGTCCTTTTGACGAGGTTGGAAGAGGTCCAACAATATCGAATCCCCATGCATAGAAAGGCCGTGAGGCTTCAGTTGGATGAAGAGCCTATGGAGATTGAAGTATATAAAAAGCATGGAATTGTCTCGCTTGACACATGTTGGCATGCTCTAGGCAGTCCATCACCATTGTTTTCCAATAGTATCTCATCCTTTTGATGCAAAAATGGAGTTTAAGCCCTTATTGGTGTGCTCTACATTAACCTAAATGTTCCTCCTCGTTTATTTGTTGATATTTTTCTTTGTCAAGACACCACACGAATAGTACCTCATAAGAATGATGAAACAATATTCCCTTGTGAAAGATGAATCATAGTTCCCTTCTCTTAATGTCTACTCTTTCTCGGTGATCCTAAGGCAGCCTTCCATGTTCAAGAAACTCAATCAATGGTTTTATCTAATCTTATCTTTCAAGCACTTGAACGGATATATTGTTGCTTTCATAGATTAGAAGATCAAGATAACCAGGAATAACCTATCGATGCCATACCCGTACCTTTTTTTTCGCATTTTCTCCGAGTGCCATGGTTGTGGCCAAGTCAGCAAAAATATCCGCCATGTAATTTTAGTCTCTTTTGACGTGACTAAAAAACACTTGATCGAACCTTACAAGTAAGATATTAGCATATTGGTGATATGAAAAAAGACCTTCCTTCTTTACCTCTTATTTCCCATGAGTTGATTGATGATCAATTGAGAGACACGGTAGATATCAAATTCAGTGATTTTCATATCTGATGCCATTTCAAGGACCACAATCAAAGTTTGGTACTCTACAACATTGTTGGATTCATGTTTCATGTACAACAAATGAAAATTGTAAGATTAGTCGTTCTAGTGATATATACACGACTCCCGCACTTTCACCATCTAAACGTGCAGATCCTGCAAAGAACATTATCCATGCCAGCAGTTCTTCAGTAAAAAATGAATCTTCATTAGGAAACTTATCTGTTGATTCCCAATTTCTGGAAGATGATCAGCAAGGAAGTTTGCAAGTGCTTTCCCCTTCACAACTTTTTGAGGTGTTATATGATCTCATATTAATTTGAAAATGCAGAACATCTTACTAGATGTCCGGAGAGAAATGGTCGAGTCATTCACACTTTACCGGATCAGCCCGAGAAATTAGCTTGATAGTGTGGGCTTCAAAATAATATCTCATTTTTTATCCATTAAGAAACTTTTAGCACATCTTCTTAGTGGGCGTATAATTCAACTGAGCTCCTATCAAGGTCTGACTTAGATAGTAGAGGGCTTGTTCCTTCTTAGCTTCATTCTCTTGAGCAAGAAGTGCTCCAAGTGTTCGCTCTTGTAATGTAATGTATAATATAAATTGCTTTCATGGAGTTGGTGCCCGTAATATAGGTGAATTAAAAAAAGAATCTTTTGATGCTTTCGACATGATTGAACGAAGAATATTTCTTAATTAAATGGTTGAAGGGTTAACTTTGTCTAGGCAGAATTAATCTCCGAATGAATGCCAAATTTCCTTGTAGACTGCGGAGGCCTCTTATATTTTTAGGTTTATACATTTTTTAATGGCATAAATCTTTGCGGGATCAATTTCAATTCCATGGTGATGCACAATAAAGCCAATAAACTTTCATGAGGTATCCCCAAATGCATAATTGAGTGGATTCATCTTCAAGTTAAATTTCCCTAACCTCTAAAGAACAATTTGAATGTCTTTAAGATAGTGTTACCTTTTCTAAGTTTTACCCACCATGTCATCGACGTAACATTTCACCGTTTTATGAAGCATGTCGTCAAATATGTTTTGCAATGCATGTTTGTATGTGGCACTAACATTCTTTAGACAAAACAACATCACTTTGTAATAATAAATCCCTTTCAGAGTGCGTAAAGAAGTGTATTCTTAATATTTTTTGTGGCATTCTAATTTTATTATATTCCGTAAAACAATCCATAAATTAAATAACTTCCATTCCAGTTGTAAAATCAACCATGAGCTCAATGATCGGCAGAGGAAAATCATATTTCTGATTTTCCGTATTGAAATCTCAAAAATCAGGTAGACACATATTTGACCGTTCTTCTTCATAACTAGTACAATATTTGAGATCCATAATAGTTACTTCACTTCTTGGATAAATCTAGATTCGATAAGCTTGTTGACATCCGCTTCAATTTGTGTTACCAACTCATGGAGAAACACTCATTGTAACTTCTTTACATCATCTCTTTTCATTCCCAAATGATGAATAGCTATCCTGGTACTAAGACCCGAATTTTCTCGGTATTACCATCCAAAATGTCTTTGTACTCAATAAATAACTTGAAGAATTTCCTTTTTTCTGGTGTAAGAATTGCACTATTTAAGGTTGGGCTATGGATCTCAATGTTTTATTGTACACCATCCACCAGTTGAGGAGGAGACTTTTCGAAACCATCATGTGTATCATCAATGTACGAACCTTGTTCCACTGTTATGTGATAAGATGATTGTGTCAATTTTGAATCTTCCATCTTACTTCCCACAAACATTGTGATGCCTTCATCTTCCTTTCTTAGTTTCTCCATGACACTCGTTGGTGACAACAGTTTTGCTTCTTTTAACCTTCAAAGAACCATTGGTGGTAATTGAAAATACAACCTTTCTCTTCATACTTGATTAGAAAACACTATGAAACACTTTTTCGTCACTTACATCACAAGAATCTTGATTTCTTTTTGTTCGAGAGCAATGAAATACGGAAGTCTTTAATGTGGTAAAATATTTGCCCATTTGTTTAGAGGATACTCTTTCATCCTTATGGCCCAATCTTTCAAATATAGATACACGTGGTGTCAATTTTCCAATGCGTTAAAACACCAAAGTTTGTCATGGTGGTTCACCCTTTTTTGTTTCAATAGTGGTGTACTGGGATAAAGTTATTTCTTTCTCCATATTAGATGAATTTCCAAGAGGCTGCGTCAATCTGACTATTAACCCAAACATAGGAGTGGCGACATAATATCCTTGTTTTCTCAACCGCATTAGAAATTTTTTAAGCACATGCATGTTTTCACCAATGACTTCCTGCGTGATTTATCCTACATTTGCTAGCTTTGGAAATTCTAACTAGATCTTTCAAATAATTTGAAGAATTTTTTATTAAAGTTCCCTGTCATCTGACCAACTTAGGTATTTCCTTTGGAAGACTCCTAAGTGAAAGACTGGACTTGTGCAACTTGGACAATCATTTTCTCCTTCAAATCCTGTAATATTGTGCGAGTCAATTCTTTCCTTCATGGCTGAACTTGTTGAGTAAATTCCTCTAGCATTGATTTTCCCTTTTTTGATGTTCACGTGGAATATAGAAAAAAAATGGTTGTTCATCATCAATATTGGTCTTAATGTCTCCTTTAGATTGTAAAAGCTTAAAGTAAATGATTTTCTTTCTCTTCTTAGATGTCTTGATTGCAGTCGATTGAACTTTTACTATCTTTGAGATCAATTGAGTCGGCTTCTGCAAGTTTCTCTGTATTTCATCTTCCAGAATCTAAATAAATTTTGCAACTTCAAAATATGACTCTGTCTCTGTGAAACGACAAATGTGAGCATTAATTTCGACAACTTCATGCATTGATGCATAGTAGATAACAACACTCAATTTTCATAAAACTAAGGACGTTCGAGCAACATGTTGTATGATATTTTGGCACCTATGACTAAATCAATGTGTTTGATTTCACTTCACAATGGAAAATTCTACGCGGATCTTCTTTATAGATTGTTGTCCTCCTTTATTGACACCTTAGATCGTTAGGTTACATTTGGACAATTCATCCATACAGATACCATGTTTTTTGTGAACAACTTTTGGCATGATATTGACTACCGAACCCCCATAGATTAGTATGCGATTGATATGTAGTTCCTAAATAGATCCTACAAAAAAGAAAGGTATGTTATTTAGCTTAAACCCTAACAATAAGTCATCAACCGTGAAGGCAATCACAACACAACATAGGGCAACTTTTTTATTTGTTTGATGTTCTTGTGTTATTGTTGTATTACTCACGCCTTTGCTTTACTTAGTTTCGTCTGTGCTGGAAATAATGTGTGTTACACCATTTTGACTACCGCAAAAGAATTTTTTAGGAAAGAATTCATTTAATGTTATGGGCCTTTTATTATTCTCCGATAAAGAACGATTGATCTTTTTCCTAGTAAAAGTCTTGACGCTTTTTAGTAGCTAAAGTTTATTCATATCACTACTTATTTATCTTGTAATAAGAAGTCGTATCCTAAGATTTTCTTGATGTTTTCACTACTTATAAGTAACCAAAGTCCAACCATCAACTTCATTTTAATCGTGGTTTTCTATCTCTAGTGAACCTTCTAGAGATTTGTTACGACCCAAAGGTACACCCTAGAAGTAAGGAGTACTCTTGGGTCGCCACACAGCGTGCTTGACCTCACGGAGGTCTTGCACAAGCCTATTAGCTATCATTCATTACATAAGACATGAAAAGTAGTGCAGAATTTAAAACTTTTCACAACAACAATAATAAGAAGCATCTTTATAAATGCTAAGGAATAAGTCTCATCGTCACAAGCCAAGTTATAGACAAAACTTAAATATCATAGGGACACGACCCTTTACATTCAAATAAATACATGAATAGTCTTATACAAGTCTTAAAGAATAACTAGAGAAACATAGACTATGCCCTCGAATATATGAGGATGTACTTAGTCTTGAGAAAGTCGATTCTCGAGCTTGCCTTATAACCTTCAACTTGCCTCCAACCTATACTTATAAGAGTATAGAAAACTATGGGGTTAGTACAAACGTTGTACTAAGTATGACATATGCAAAAACATGAGAAAGGGGACAATTTAGAAGAAACATACAAGTCATGCTATTTTGATAATACCTTCATGAATCAAGTTACAAGATATCATATAGTATCATCATTTAGCACATAAGGTAAAACTTCAATTTTTCTTAACATAGAAGAATAGTTACAGTAAACCCAAAATCACACATAAACTACTCCTATCCTAGGTTATCCTAAGGCTCCCCTAGGTAAGATATAAGGAGATTGCCCATACAATCTCCTCAATACCTACCTAAGAGATCCTTAAGACTACTAAGGATAAGCATACATCATTTCATTTATACAAGTCACCATTCAATACCAAAGACAATATAGAAACATACAAATACTTAGGAACTTCACATAAGAACCATCCTCCAAGGCAACCACCAAGTTACACTTGGTGCAATGTGAAAGTAGCATCCCATACTACCACTTCCACTTAGTGCTCCTTAGGAATCACCTTAGAATAGGCACATCAGATTCATCATATATTAAGATTTCATCATTCAATTCATAACATCAACATGCTCCAATAACATTAAACATAAAGTCACATTAATTTAATTTACATCATATCATCACCCATCCATACATTTCATATAAGGACAGACCAAGACTCCCTCCAAATGTCTACCTGTGCAATGGATAGGTAGAGTCCCATTCTATCACCTACCCTAAGTAATAAAACCCTTAAGAAGACTTATTTCATTTACATACATTTTTGGGGGGATATCTTTAACCGACATAGATCATGTGAGCTAGACATGGAATCCCGGTATTAACACCTAACGGATGAGGGAACCCTACTTGCCTATGGTAGGGTCATATTATTTAGCCTTTACATGGATTCTCCAATAGCTACACCTACGCGGGCACATAGTTAAGGGATAAGAAGATTGCTACTAAGTAACTCATTCTCTACTAATGAGGAGAACCCATCTCAAGAGGTACATTGGATACAACATCTTTACTCACGAAGTGTACCCACCCCTTCTTCAAATCCTCTCGGTTCTAAGCATAATTCTCCCACGGAGTTTTAAATATTCACTTACTATAGGTTATGTTATAATTATTGAACACCACATCTCAACTCAAGAAGGATATCCAACTTCCAACCTATCTTTGGAAAGCTCATCGGGGATAGAAAGATTTCTACTAAATACTTCATCTCAACTCACGAAGAGTGTTCACCCCAAAATCCCCCTTTTTCATACTTAGGAATAGTAGGGATGGTCTAGACACTTCATCTCTACTCACAAAGAGTGTCTACCCTACAATCCCTCATTATCATTCATTGACTTCATTCATGTATTCAAGTGTGTGTGAGTACATGTGAGTACACTATTCACATAATAACCATTATTCATAACATTGACTTCTAGACATGCTCATACCCACATTTATCACAATTTACACATTATCATACGTCACATATCAAATACATACTTGATTTAGACATAAACCTTTCAAGATACACATTTGAACCTTCTAACATATACAATGCATATATATATCGAAATCATCACTTAACTTCACATACCATGCCTTCAAGGACACTCTCACAATACACATATAACCTCACATACTTCAAGTAAACATCTCGACCAAAGGTGGAACATACCACTCAAGAGTTACTTAAATATAACTTAAACAAGATAGAAAAACTTACAATTTTATCCAAGCCTTTACCACCTTTCCTCAATATTTCACCAAAAAAATCATAATAAAGCATAATAAGGCAGTAGCTAATCACAACATAATATAGAGAAAATCATATCAAACCATGCACATTAAATCCACTTCATAAGCCAAAATTTGAGAAATTGGATTTAGCATGGGGTCATTGCGTTTTTAACTTTTAAATCATCAACTAACATTGAAAATATCATATTACATTCACTAAAACATTTTCATGAAAGACCCACACTTAGAGTTGAAAATAGAAAAATTTGGAGTTTGAAATCCCTTTTTGAAAAGTCTTGAAATGGGATCCCTGAATGAAAGAAGAGTCAAGTATAAACTACCATACCTCAATATGAAGAAACCAAAAAAATGTGGTGAAGAAACTTGAAGAATTTGGTCTTATTCCTTGGATCTTCAAGCTTCTTGAAAATGGAGGTTTTTGGAGGAATGGTTTGGAGAGATTTTAATTTTTAAATGGGGTATAAAGTGACCTAAAACCTACCACAAATAATCCCAAAAGTTCCCAAAAGAACCCTACACTAATTTGACCCTTTTCCAAAGTCTAATTTGACTTAAAAATGACGCCGCCAAATCTAGGACTTGGTTGTGCGTCACGAGGTCACCTCCAGATCTTGGTTCTTGAAATTATGTTGGGACAGAAAGGTTCGTGTTGGACCCGCGTTGCAGGGAAAAATTTTCCCATAAAATGGCTGCTGCGCGACGCGCCCTTGGTTCCATATCTTGACTGCCGGGCAGCTTGCTTTGCCAACATTTGGGTCCTCCTTGGGGACCCTTAGGGTTGTCCGCGGAAATCGTACTCGAACGTTTTGACCCTTTGTATGTCCCTTAAAGTACTAGGGTCATCCCAACTGGTTTTAGACACAAAACAACACCTAAACATGCATAACAAACATGGACACACTAGCACACACACAAGGCTAGTTTCTGAATGTCTTGGTCATTCCTTGACGTTTGACTTTCAAAGTTCACCAACTGACTTCTAATGCTAAAATACATCATTTTAACCCAGTATTAACTCATGAAACATATCCGAAGCTTTAGTTAAACCTAGTTCGTTTTGAGGGTGTAACAATACTCTAATATTTGGGAACATTCGTCCTCGAATGACACTTAAATACTTTCAAAGACATCAAGGACTCAATTAGCAGAATACAAAACAAATCATCAAGTTCATAACATTCATAGGTAATGCACCAAACTTACAAGGAACACCAATCATTAGGCATTTAAGCAGCACAAGCAAATTTGGAAAATTTCCACAATTCAAAGCACACACTTCATCACTTACATTTCATTTATGGAGTAACTACCTTCTCCAACATTAGACATGCTCATCACATTATTTTAAAGCTCAACATGTAATAACCTTCAAATCACACATTGGCACAGAAACGCAAGCAATTGACAAATATCATTAGCTACACATTGACATAAGAGATATAGATCAACTACAAACATGTTCATGAAACTATGATATCATAAAGAGCATGAAAAATACCATATTATAAATAGAACTCATAGCATAAGGAGAATGCAACTCATACTAATGCAACACTCTATTTAAGTGATAGTTGACACGATGAGTAAGTCTTCTCGCTTTTTGGTGGTCAAGACTACAGATTCGGCAGAGGACTATGCCAATATTTACATTAATGAAATTGTGAGGTTGCATGGGGTTCCTTTGTCTATCAACTCAGATAGAGGTCCTCAGTTTACCTCTAAAGGGTCTTGGTACTCTGGTTAATTTTAGCATAACATTTCATCTGTAGATGGATGGACAGGCACAACGTATGATCCAGACCCTAGAGGATATGGTGAGATCTTGTGTGATCGATTTTAAAGGTAATTGGGATGATGACCTTTCTCTTATTGAGTTCGCCTACAACAGTAGCTACTATTCCAACATTTAGATGGCACTGTATGGGCATACATGTAGATCTCTTGTTGGTTTGTTTGAAGTAGGTGAAGCAGCTTTGATAGGGCCAGAGTCTGTCCTTTATTGTATGGAGAAAGTGCAACTCATTAGAGATAGACTTAAAATAGTAGAGATTCGTCAGAAATCTTATGCAGATATAAGGAGATGGGAAGTAAAGTTCCAAGTTGATGATTGGGTTTTCCTGAATGTATCACCTATGAAAGGGGTGATGATATTTGTAAGAAAAGGAAGCTCAGTCATAGATATGAAGGACCTAACAAGATCTTGAAAAGGGTTGGCAAGGTGGCATATGAGTTAGAGTGGCGAGCAGAACTAGCAGCGCTGCATCTAGTCTTCCACATCTCACTCTTGAAGAAGTGTGTGGGTAATCCATCCTCTGTAGCGCCATTATAGAGTGTGGCAGTGAAATATAGCCAATATTTTGAGGAAGTACAAGATTACATTCTTGACCTTCAGGTTAGATGGTTGAGAAACAAAGAAGTCTCTTTAGTCAAGGTTTTGTGGAGGAGTCAGTCCGTATAGGGATCTACTTGGGAAGCAGAAGCAGCCATGAAATCCAAGTATCCTCACCTCTTTCCTTCCGATTCCACTCCAGCTTGAGGTGATAGTTCCTATTAAGTTTTTTCAGTCATTCATGCTTTAATTTATCCTAAGATTCATGTTCCTCAGTTTGTACTTGCATTTTCAGCGTATTTGCATGATCTTTGAACTTAATTTAATTAGAAACTCAGTCCTTACTGTTTGGTAGTAGGAAGTGCAACTCTCTCCCTCTACTTCAGCTAGTTTATTCTTCAATGGAGGACGAATGTTCCCTAGGGGGATATAATGTAACACCCCGTATCTAAAACAGACCAAAAATCATCTTTTCAGAAATCTGCAGGTGCAATCGACGGTCACTATCAATTGATCGTAGTCTGATCTATAGCTCATACTCTGCATCCATTGTTTGCCATTGAAACTCTCCCAAAACTTAGTTAATAAAAATTGGCTAAGTCTCGACCCACAGACAGACCTACAGTTCGTAAGTTAGACTACGGTCTGTAGTCTATGTCCGTGGATCAAGACCCAATTTACCCAGCCTCTGAAATGAACCATGATTGATCAGTAAGGTCCGTAGGTGTGACCGTAGGTGAAAGTTAGCAGCCAGTTAGGGGTGAAATGTTGTTGGGTAAACTTCAAATGGGCATAACTTTTAGAACAAAAAGATTTAGGTGTCCAATGACCTATGAAATGATATATAATTGAACTATCATTCCATAGCCACCGAGTTCGCTAAAATCAAACCTTCGAGTAAAACATTATACTCATTTTAGTAAAGGCCTATCGAGCAGACCCAAAATACGGATCCAAACGACGGACTGTTGATTGAACGACAGCCCATCAGTCCAGGTCATCGTTTGGTCCGACAGAAATTAACTCAAGGGTCTTTTGGTCATTTTCTTACTTGGTTTAACCCCTAAGAAACGTTGTTTTGACCCTAAATCATCAGGTTTTAGTAAGTTTAAGCTTACAATCATAACAAGAACTTACCTAAGATAAAATCATAAATCAAAATATAAAAAATTAGAAGCAAGAGAGAAGAAAAAGGTCGAGAACTCTAGTTCAAGAATGAAGCAAGGTTTCATCAATTTTAGCCCCAAAATCTAAATATTTCTTCGTGGATTTCATCACCAGGTATGTGGGATTTCACTAGTGGGTTCCTTTCACCCATTGGATGCCTAGTTTTTAGTAAGTTCTTGATTCTCTTATCATGATTAAACCTAGGGTTTTTATAATTACAGCAGATCATCACAAATTAGATAGATATATGTTCCAAACAAGATTGTAAAGTTATTATTCAGTTTATCACATGAATTTTAGAACCCTAGCTATGTATTTCTTTAGTTCTGGAATTACAGATGCTAGGTTTGATATTTGAATTACTTCAAATATACATGCCTCAATTAATAATGAATAATTATCAGCTTAATGGTTCCATTCTCAGTTTGCATGTTCAGTTTTGAGATATCCAGTATTTAAAGATATTAAGTTAAAATGTCTTAATCACATAATTAATTGGGAGTAGCATAATACCGAGTTGGACTAGGCTTCAACACACCCAAATAGTCCCAGAACTACTAGCCATGTAGTTTGTAAGTCCCCTTTGTGGGCATCAGTTTAGTGATCACGCCGCATACCTTTATACCTCTCACAGGGTATATTTGGTCCTCTCGGTGGGGTGTATACATCGGACTCCATATGCTCATGTGGTTTTACTATCAGTTATTAGTAGCTCTCATAGTTCTGTAAGGCTCTATTGCCTTGACTATTTATCAGTATATTCGGTATTCAGTTTCAGCATAATAAATTGGTCACTGCATTCACTTATCTCAGCATTCAGTATATCATGTTCAGAACATTTTACTTGTTTTTGGGATTGTCCAGTTATGTTTTAGTTCAGCTTTACTCTATCCTACATGATCAGTACTTGAAAAGTACTGACGCATACATGCGCTACATATTCTCTTTGTGTAGATTCAGGTTCTCAGCATCCAGATCACGCTTAGATCGACTTCCGATCTCCATATTAGCAGAATCAGTGGTGAGTCCTCATTCTCTCAGGACAAAAATCATGAGTTTCATTTTAGTATTTTAGTCTTTCGTTTTCAGTTTTTGGTAGACCTAGCTTTGGCATGTCACAGCATTTCTAGTCAGTTAGAGGTTATTTTAAGACATAGTCGTTTGAGCTTAGTGTTTAGTTAATAACTTCTTTGTATTAAACTCATCAATTTTTATATATCTCAATTTTAACATATGGGTATTCCCCATCTTTTTATTATAAATTATGATTTTGCTTCTTCATGATTTTATTATCTTTAGTATGATCATGATCATGCCAGCAGGGTTAGCTTGGGATCACTTGTGGTCCTAGGTCCCGTGTCCGCGTCTCAGGAGACGTACCCGGAAACTTCCATGACCTATACTAGAGCCTAAAATTTCAAGTAATAGTTAGGTCAAAATAAGTGTAAATAACTTGTTTGAGAAGTTTCAGAGTCATAGCATTAAAGGAAGGCCTTAACGTTAGGAAACTAGCAAAATTTAAATAGTTGATGTCCCTATGTTTTTGAAGGTTTCAGAGGGTCTGATGAAGCCTAAAACTTGTAAAATACATTAGATAGATAGAGTGTAGTATAGAGAGTCTAAACGTCTTATAACGACACTCCAAGGACCACCGGAAAGGTCCTTGGGAAGGACCCCAACATGGGTGGGCAGGCTGCCAAAGCAGCCTGCGTAAGTCAGGATTCAGTGGGCTACTGCGCGACGCGCAGCCCACACGTACCTTACTGGTTCAAATTTGATTTTCCAAATAAAATGTTCTTGTTGGCCCCGCAACGTGGAGCCACTTCCTAGATTCGTAAAAAGTCATATTTTGGGTGTTTTGACTTCACAAATAAACCCATTTAAGTGAGGGGTCTTTTGGGTAATTTAATGGGTGACTATATAATGTATTATGGTCAGTTTTAGGTCAATTTTATCAATCAAAGAAAGTCCTACAAGTTGAAATAAAAAATCCCTCTGTCTCCCAAATTCTCTCTTCCTCCAAAACTCTATTGAAGACCAAAAGTGCTCCAAGAAGAAGATCAAGCCTTCAAGTTTACCAACTCAATTTCGTGGCTTTATCATCTATAAGGTATGGTTTCTTTCATTCTTGGGATTCTTTCCCCAAGAAGTTCTTCAAAAGATGATTTCTAGTTCCCCAAAAACAAGGTTTTTTCTCTTCACATGGGTCTTCTTTCTAAAACGAAATTGTGAGTCAATTATAATGAATTATGATGAATTAATTTTGTTTAAGTATGAATTAATGGTTAATTGAAGAATTCCTATGAGTTTTCCCTTGACCCATATCTTTCCCCTAAATTCCTAATTTCTTGGATTGATTAAGGTGAATTGTTGAGGGTGATGAACATGTCACTTGTTACTTAGATTTTAGTTATGTTAATACTTCATGAATTGACCTATCTCATATGTTGGTTGTGAGTTCTTGGGTATTGAAGTATGAAGTCCCATGAAGGGCAATGAGGTATGATCTTGATTCTTCTTTTATCTGAATTATGCGAGGTGAAATCTACTTATGTGTTAATGATATTATAGCTAATTGTGTTGTTGTGAAGTTGGTGACTAGGATCCCTCATCCCTAACCCTAGATCTATGAATTGGCTATGAAGTATGTAATAATGTTATGATGTGATCATTATATGATTGAATGTAGTTTCTCATGAGTATAATGTTGTGTCTAAAGTGATGGGATAGTTCTCACTTGTGATCACCTATGAGATATTATGATAAGACGTTTACCTAAAGGTCTAGAAGAGACTAATGTCAACTTGTACGGTGTTATATGATGATTACTAAAGGGAATAATTTCTTAGAACCGAAAGGGCATGTAAATAATATGGAGGTCTCACGTTAGTAAGTCCGGCCTCCCACATGGGTTTCTTCACGACTAGTAGTGTGGATTCCTAAGATTTGTATTGTCTCATGAGATGGAAACCTTCACGATTAGTACTCAAGCTTTCTAGAAACAATCTTTTTGACCCTTAACTATATGCCTCATAGGAGTCTATCTAAGTGTATCCACCTAGAATAGCTATGTACGAATGGTTGCACCTTAGGCAAGTGTTAACCCCTCTCTTTTCGGTGTGGGGGTAGAACACCGGATTCCATGTAGCTCACATTGTCTCATGTCGGTTATTGTACTTATTTCCCTAAATTAAAGGTATGAACAAGTTATGTATGTGAACTTTTATTGGGGTTGACTTAAAGGTTACTACATAGTGTGAGGGAGGGTATGAGACTTCTCTTACACATTGCACATTTGGGATCCTATAGGATGGTTCTAGTCGTGCTCTATTATGATTTTGATTATGGTTATGATTATGTTGATAAGTTATGACTAGATTTGATATTTAGCATGTTATATATGAAAATATATTTTAAGTATGAAATGGTTTGCTTAATGTGATACTTAGCTTTGAATAGGGTTATGGGGATTTATTCTTGACATTGCACAAGTGTTGCTTGAGTTACTTATATGTTGATATGATTATGATGTTCCTTATACGTGTATATTTAATTGTTGGTCATTGTGCATAGTTTTGACAAAATTGTGCCTTTTCTCATACATTAACGATTTTTATGCATAGGGACCATACTTAGTACATGTGGTTTTTACTAACCCATATTTCTTCCCTTTTTTGCTAAACATTTTAGGTTCGGGCCATTGAGGTATCATTGAGGCTAAAGCAAGAAGGCTTGGAATAGACTCTCCTAGTTTTGGTCTGCATTCTAGTTCGAGGATGCTACCACACACTCTATCTTAGTAGTACTTGTATTTTCTAGTAGACATTCAATTCTTTCCTATTGTTGAAGATATTGATGTAAGCCCTATGTGGAAATTATGGATTTGTATAAGGGCTTTGACTGGATTGTTTGACTTCGTTTAGATGGTTGATATGAGACAAAGTATTAGACTAATTTCCTATGCGTTCTTATGATCTATTGCGAGAAGCCTATGTATGCTTCCTATGTAGAGGTCTATGTAAACCTCCATGCTATATAAGCAAAATAATTATTCCGCGATTTTGACTTATGATTTGCAATGACGAATGCTAAGAGGCTTGTCTTAGTCCTCATAGAGGAGGAGGATGCCGGTTATGCCTAGGGGGTACTTTGGGTCGTAATAAACTTTATATTAGAGCTTGAGGTTAAATCCTCTTAGGATTGATGTCTCATTAAACCACGTCTATGTAGGGTCTTATTGACAATTGTGAAGCGTGCCACATTTATGAAAGCGAGACTATGTGATGGTCAGGAACTTTCACTCTCTTGTTATTCCTTAGTCGTGCCTAAGAGTCTTAAATCTATCTAGTCCTTTCATCTTATCCTTTATTTATGCTTATAGGCAATGAATACAAGAAGGAACAATGCTTGAAGGGCCGGAGAGGAGAATTTGAATGAGGCAGTTCCCCCTCAAGCTCCTCAAAACCCTCAAGTTACTATTAAAGAAGGGGTTGTATCTAATGTTGAGATAAGGTCGACCATTCATAGCTTGACTCAAGTGTTGGCTACCCAAGTTTCTAGGGATACAAGGGTGCAAGTTAACCCAAATGCTAATACCACCGCTTCAAGGATTAGGGATTTCACAAGGGTGAATCCCCCTACTTTATATTGTTATATGGTGGAGGAGGACCCCCAAGGGTTCATTGATAAAGTGTTCAAGGTTCTTGATGCTATGGCTATTTCTTCTTAATAAAGGCGGAACTAGCCTCCTACCAACTCAAAGGTGTGGCTCAAGTTTGGTATGAGCAATAGAAGGATGAGAGGCCAGTGATAGAAGGTCGGATTACTTGGGGATTTTTCAAAATGTCTTTGCTTGATAGGTTATTTCCCTTGGAACTAAGGGAGAGGAAAATGCAAGAATTCATCAACCTTCGTCAAGGGGGTATGAGCGTGAAGGAGTATAGTCTCAAATTCACTCAACTATCAAAGTATGCACCTACTATGGTTGCAGATTCTAGGGCCAAGATGAACAAATTTGTCATGGGGATATCCGATCTTGTGGTTAATGAATGTAGGTCGGCTATGTTGATTCCTATCATGGACATCTCTCGTCTTATTGTTCATGTAGAGCAAATTGAGGAAAAAAAGCTTAAACAAGTAGGTAGGGAGTTGAAGAAGGTGGGAACCAAAGAGGGAAATTCTTCTAAGAATAGGTATGAGATTGAAGACAAACCACGGTTGAAGAAGAGGTTTTCTAATCAAGGATCTTCTAGTGCTCCTAGGGTCAATAATAGTAAGGTGCCTACTCCCAAGCCCCAAGAGGAAAAAGGTGGTCGTTCTTATGTTGATAGACCTCTTTGTTCTAAATATGGTAGAAGGAATGATGTCAAGTGTCTTGTGGGCACGGGTAATAGCTATAATTGTGGAAAGAGTGGCCACATGAAGAAATATTGCCCTATGATGAAGACTCAAGGAGGGGAAAATGCTCAAGCTCAAGCAGTTTCTCCAAACCCGGATGCTCCTATGAAGAATCGCTTCTATGCTCTCAAATCCTGAAGTCATCAAGAGAGCTCACCGGACGTGGTCACCGGTATGTTAAAATTATTTTCCTTTTATGTATATGCTTTGTTGTATCCGGGAGCTACGTTGTCATTTGTTACCCCTTTTGTAGCCATGAAAGTTGATATACTACCCTACATTTTAGATGAGTCTTTCTCGGTTTGTACCCCGGTGGGTGATTTTGTAGTGGTAAAAAGAGTCTATAAACGGTGTGGTATTTCCTTTCCCAATATAGTTATATTGGTTGACTTGATAGAACTTGATATGCTAGATTTTGATAATATATTGGAAATGGATTGTTTATATGTGTGTTTTGACTCTATTGATTGTAGTTCAAGGGTTGTCAAATTTCAATTTCCGAATGAACCCATTTTTGAGTGGAAGGGAGGAAACTCAAATCCTAGGGGTAAGATCATTTCGTGTCTAAAAGCTGGCAAGTTAATTGCAAAGGGTTGTCTCTATTACATAGTAGAAGTCATGTATCTTGAATCCTAGGTCCCTTCCACAGGGTCGGTAACCGTGGTAAGGGAGTTTCCAAAGGTCTTTCCCCACGATCTTCTCGGAATCCCTCCCGAACGGTAGATTGACTTCGGTATAGATCTATTACCAGATACACAACCTATTTCGATCCCTCCTTATCGGATGGCCCCGACCGAGTTGAAAGAACTAAAGTCTCAACTCAAAGATTTACTAGATTAGGGTTTTATTCAACCAATCATATCTCCATGGGGTGCCCCGGTATTATTTGTTAAGAAGAAGGATGGGTCTTTGAGAATGTGTATTGATTATCCTCAATTGAAAAAAGTCACTACAAAGAATAAGTACACGCTCCCTAGGATTGATGACCTATTTGATGAACTCCAAGGAGCTACCTACATTTTAAAGATTGACTTAAGATTGGGTTATCACCAACTTAGGGTTAGGGAGGTTGATATTCCAAAAATGGCATTTCGAACAAGATATGGTCATTTCGAATTCCTTGTTATGTCATTTGGCCTAACAAATGCCCCGGCGGCTTTCATGGACCTCATGAATCAAGTTTTCAGAAAGTATCTTGATTTGTTCGTGATTGTCTTTATTGATATTATTTTGATATACTCAAGGAGTGAGGATGATCATATGGATCATTTGAGAATAGTATTGCAAGTTCTCAAAGATAGCCAACTTTTTGCTAAGTTTAGCAAGTGTGAGTTTTGGTTGAGACCGGTGGCTTTTCTTGGGCACATTGTCTCTAGTGAAAGAGTAGAGGTCGATCCAAGGAAGACGGAAGTGGTCAAGAGTTTGCCAAAACCTTTGATTCCTTCCCACATTCAGAGTTTTCTAGGGTTGGTCGGCTAATATCGGAGGCTTATTGAGGGATTTTCATCTATCACATCTCAATTAACGGCCTTAACCCAAACGAATTCCAAGTTCAAATGGTCGGAATCTTGTGAGAAGATCTTCTAATTATTGAAATATAGACTCACCTCCGCTCTGGTATTGGGTTTACTGGAGAGTACCGATGGGCTTGTGGCTTATTGTGATGCTTCCCAAGTGGCTCTAGGATGTGTTCTTATGCAACGTAGCAAATTTATAGCGTATGCCTCTAGACAACTCAAGCCACATGAGAAGAATTATCCAACACACGACCTTGAACTTTCGGCCGTGGTATTTGCTTTAAAGATCTGGAGAAACTATCTATATGGGGTGCATGTTGACGTGTTTACGGATCATAAGAGTCTAGAATATGTGTTCACCCAAAAAGACATGAATCTACGCCAAATAATATGGTAAGAGCTTTGAAAGGATTATGATATGAGTGTCCTTTACCATCCCAGGAAAGCTAATGTGGTGGAGGATGGTTTGAGTCGAGTATACATGGGGAGTGTGACACATGTAGAAGATGATAAGAAAGAGCTAGTAAAGGAGGTACCATAGGTTGGCCTGGTTGTGTGTCCGATTAGAAGATTCTCTAAAAGGTGGTGTCATGGTTTGCCATAACTCTGAGTCGTCTCTAGTGGTTGAGGTGAAATCCAAACAACACCTTTATCCTTTATAGATGGAGTTAAAGGAAACGGTCCTTAGTAAATCTAATGAGTCCTTCACTAATATGGGGTGCTTAGGCATCAAGGAAGATTTTGTGTACCGAATGTGGATAGGTTGAGGTAATTGATCATGGAAGTAGCTCATGGCTCCCGATATTCCATTCACACGGGTGCCACAAAGATGTACCGCGATTTACGAGAAACATATTGGTGGAATGGTATGAAAAGGTACATAACGGTTTTGTCGCTAAGAGTTCGAATTGCCAACAAGTAAAAGTGGAGCACCAAAGGCCGGGTGGCTTGACTAAGAATATAGACATTCCCACATGGAAGTGGGAGGATATTAACATGGATTTCATAGTTTGTCTGCCTCATACCCGAAGGCGACATGACTCGATATGGGTTATTGTGGATAGGTTGACCAACTCTGCACATTTTCTTCCCGTCAAAGTCACATATTTGGCGGAACATTATGCCAAATTGTACCTCAAAGAAATAGTGAGATTGAATGGAAAGCTTTCCAAAGTGGGATTGGTACGAAGGTGAAACTTAGTGCCGCTTTTCATCCCAAGACGGATGGTCAAGCGGAACGCACTATTCAAACCCTTGAAGATATGATGAGGGCTTGCGTCATCGACTTCAAATGTAATTGGGGTGACCACCTAACTTTGATAGAATTCTCCCACAACAATATCTCCCACTTTTCTATCTCCATGGCAACCTTTGAGGCACTTTATGGGAGGAGGTGTTGATCCCAGGTTGGGTGGTATGAGGTAGGTGAGTTTTCTCTACTTGGTCATGACTTGGTTTATGAAGATCTCGAGAAGGTTCAGGTTATAAGATATAGACTAAAAGAGGCTCAAAGTTGAAAAAAATCCTATGCCGATAATAGAAAAAGGGATCTTGAGTTCGAAGTAGGAGATTGGGTCTATTTGAAAATTTCACCCATGAAAGGGGTGATGAGGTTTGGAAAGAAAGGGAAACTTAGTCCCCGTTATGTGGGGCCGTATGAAAATTAGAAGAGGATTGGGATTGTTGTCTATGAGTTGAAATTGCCAAATGATTTTGGCATGATACATCCGGTATTCCATGTATCTATGCTTAAGAAGTGTATAGGCTATCCGGTGTCCATTATTCCTCTAAAAGGTTTGGGGGTAAAGGAGGACCTTTCATATGAGGAGGTATCGGTTGATATGTTGGATCGCCAGGTTAAGAAATTGAGGAATAAGGAGGTTGCCTCCGTAAAGGTTCTATGGATAAACCACCTTATTGAGGGTGCAACATGGGAGGCCGAGGCCGACATGAAGACCCACTATGCTCATCGTTTCCCCCTTACTCCTAGCCAATATTAAGGTTAGTAATTCCTTATATGATTATTGTGAATGATGTTGAACTTGTAATTTTTTTTTTCTAAATATGTGCATATTGTAGTAGGATTTCATGCCTAAGATGAGTTCTTGTCTTTCCATGAAATATGCTTACTATGCTGGTTTCCACTTGAGTGTGGTGTGTGCTATAAGTATTCATGTAAGACTATTATGAGCATACTTGATATTGTTTTGATAAGAAATCATCATGTCAACTTTTAAATGATTATATTGAGTTCATATTGAAATGGAGAAGGTAGTTCTTCCTTATGTGATATGAAAAGTTGAGCTTTTGTTATGGTATGTGGATTAAGTTACTACTTGTTAATGCTATGTTTATATGTTGAAAGGGATTGATATTTACTTCTATGAGTTGTGACTCATTACGATATTGTTGGATTGGTTGGTTGCTAGTCTTGAGTCTTTCTTTCTGTAAAAAGGTTTAGAGTGTCATTCGGGGACGAATGTTCCTAAGGGGCAGAGTATTGAAACATCCGGATATTTCCATGACCTATACTAAAGCCTAAAATGTCAAGTAATAATGATTTTAGGTCAAAATAAGTGTAAATAACTTGTTTGAGAAGTTTCGGAGCCATAGCATTAAAGAAAGGCGTTAGCGTCCGGAAACTAGCAAAATTTAACTAGTTGACGTCCGTATGTTTGGGGAAGGTTTCGTAGGGTAAGATGAAGCCTAAAGCTTGTATAAATAATTTGTATAGGTATAGTGTAGTATAGAGAGTCTAAACGTCTGATAATGACACCCCAAGGACCACTGTAAGGGTCCTCTGGAAGGACCCAAACATGGGTGGGTAGGCTGCCAAAGCAGCCTGCGTAAGTCAGGATTCAGTGGGCTGCTGTGCGACGCGCAGCCCACACGGACCTTACTGGTTCAAATTTATTTTCCAAATAAAATGTGTGTGTTGGCCCCGCGACTCGGAGCCACTTCCCATATTCGTAAAAAGTCAGATTTTAGGTGTTTTGACTTCACAAATAAACCCATTTAAGTAAGGGGTCTTTTGGGTAATTTAATGGGTGAGTATATAATGTATTAGGGTCAGTTTTATGTCAATTTTATCACTCAAATCAAGTCCCACAAGTTGAAATCAAAAATCTCTATCTCTTCTAAATTCTCTCGTATTCCTAAAGAAGACCAAAAGAGCTCCAAGAAGAAGATCAAACCTTCAAGTTTTCCAACTCAATTCATGGTTTTCTCATCTATAAGGCATGGTTTCTTTCATTATTGGGATTCCTTTCCACAAGAGGTTCTTCAAAAGATGATTTCTAAATCCCCCAAAACAAGGGTTTTTCTCTACATATGATTCTTCTTTCTAAAACGAAATTGTGAGTTAATTGTGATGAATTATGATAAATTAATTTTGTTAAGTATGAATTAATGGTTAATTAATTAATTCCTATGAGTTTTACCTTGACCCATATCTTTCCCCTAAATTCCTAATTTCTTGGATTGATTAAGGTGAATTGTTGAGGGTGATGAACATGCCACTTGTTACTTTGATTTTAGTTATGTTAATACTTCATCAATAGCCCTATTTTAAATGTTGGTTGTGAGTTCTTGGGTATTGAAGTATTAAGTCCCATGAAGGGCAATGAGGTATGATCTTGATTCTCATTTGATCTCAATTATGCAAGGTGAAATCTACTTATGTGATAATGATATTATAGCTAATTGTGTTATTGTGATGTTGGTGACTAGGATCCCTCATCCTTAACCCTAGATCTATGAATTGTCTATGAAGTATGTAATTATGTTATGATGTGATCATTATATGATTGAATGTAGTTTCTCATGATTGTAATGTTGTGTCTAAAGTGAAAGGATAGTTCTCACTTGTGATCACATATGAGCTATTATGATAAGTGTTTACCTTAAGGTTTAAAAGAGACTAATGTGAACTTGTCCGATTTTATATGATGATTACTGAAGAGAATAATTTCTTAGCAACAAAAGGGAATGTAAATGAGATGGAGGTCTCACGTTAGTAAGTCCGGCCTCTCACATGGGTTTTTTCACGACTAGTAGTGTGGATTCCCAAGATATGTGTTGTCTCATAAGATGGAAACCTTCACGATTAGTAGTCAAGGTTTCTAGAAACAATCTCCTTGACCCTTAACTATGTGCCCACATAGGACTCTAGCTTAGTGGATCCACCTAGAATAGTTATGTACGAATGGTTGCACCTTAGGCAAGTGTTAACCCTCTCTTTTCAGTGTGGGGGTAGAACACCGGCTTCAATGTAGCTCACAAAGTCTCATGTCAGTTATGGTACTTATTTCCCTAAAGTGAAGGTATGAATAAGTTATGTTTGTGAACTTCTATTAGGGTTGTCTTAATGGTTACTACATAGTGTGAGGGAGGGTATGGGACTTCTCTTACACATTGCACATGTGGGATCCTATAGGATGGTTCTAGTAGTGTTCTATTATGATTATGATTATGGTTATGATTATGTTGATAAGCTATGACTAGAATTGATATTTGAAGGAATTTATATATGAGAATATATTGTAAGTATGAAATGGGTTGCTTAATGTGATACATATCTTTGAATAGGGTTATGGGGCTTTATTCTTTGCATTGCACAAGTGTTGCTTGAGTTACTTATATGTTGATATGATAATGATGTTCCTTATATGAGTATATTGAATTGTTTGTTATTGTGCATAGTTTTAACTAAATTGTGCCTTTTCTCATGCATTAACGATTTTTATGCATAGGGATCATACTTAGTACATGTGGTTTGTACTAACCCATATTTCTTCCCTTTTTCCCAAACATTGTAGGTTTGGGCCGTTGAGGTATCATTGAGGCTAAAGCAAGAAGGCTTGGACTAGATTCTCCAAGTTTTAGTATGCCCTCTAGTTCGAGGATGCTCCCACACACTCTATCTTAGTAGTACTTGCATTGTCTAGTAGACATTCATTTCTTTCCTATTGTTGAAGATATTGATGTAAGCCCTATGTGACAATTATGGATTTCTATAAGGGCTTTGCTCGGATTATTTGACTTAGTTTAGATGGTTTATATGAGACAAAGTATTAAACTAAATTTCCTATGTGTTCTTATGATCTATTGTGAGAAGCCTATGTATACTTCCTATGTGGAGGTCTACGTAAACCTCCATGCTATATAAGCAAAAGTTTTAATTTTACCATATTTTGACTTATGATTTGCTATTATGAATGCTAAGAGGCTTGTCTTAGTCCTCATAGAGGACGATGACGCCGGTTACGCCTAGGGGGTACTTTCGGTCGTAACATCAGGGGTAGCTCGAGGCATGACAAAATCTATGAAGAAAAGCCTTTTGAACACTTACCAATCTACTAGACCATCCCTTAAAGGTCTCTCATCCCTCCATTGCTTAAACCACACTTGTGCCACATCTTTTAGTTGATAAACGACTAATTCTGCTTTCTCTCTAGGAGTCACACCAATAGCATCCACCACTTTGAACACCTCATCTACGAAGCCTTGTGGATCTTCAACCACCTTAGTGTCATGGAAAGTATAACAGTTCATATTCATGAAATCGCAAATTCTAGAAGCGGGAGAATTTGCATTGGGTTGAGGTACAACTCCTAGGTTAGCTTTGGCAACCACATGATTAGTGAATAACTGAGCTTGAGTCGTCATGAGTTGAGTCAAAGCCCTAAGGTCAGCCCTTTTCTCCGCATTGGTCATATCCCCTTCAACATAGGGATCTTGAGGACCTTGGGGCATTGGAGGCATTTGGGGCACTTGAGGTCCTTGAGGTTTGGGAGGGGGAACCACCTCATTCACATCCTCTTGGTCAACTATAGGAACTTTCTCACCACGGAGAGCAATTCTCTCGCTAGTTACTTGTCCCTCTTCCCTTCTAGCAGGTGTCGTCCTCGTATTCATGTCCAATAAATACAAGAGAAGAGCTTGATAAAAGAAACTTATAGAACTCAAATTTATAGCACGACACTAGAGTAGTGAAGAAAGTGAAACTTCTATCACCTTGTAGACTCGCTCATGGGTGTGTCGCAAATCACACTGATGAACAAAAATGTACTAGACATGTCACAATGAGACTTTGGACCCTAAACTATTTCCCAAAAACCTATGATTTGATAGCATGTTTGTTATGACCCGAAAGTACACCCAATAAGAAAGGAGTACTCATGAGTAGCCGCATGGCGTGCTCGACCTCACGGTTGTCTTGCACATCGTCACAATCCAACTCAAGGACACAACTTAAGTACCTTAGGGACACGACCCTTTACATTGAAAGAAATACATAAATAGTCTTATACATATCTTAAAGAAGAACTAAAGAAACATAGACTATGCCCTCGAATATAGGAGGACTTACTTAGTCTTGAGAGAGTCGATTCCCAAGCTTGCCTTCTAATCTTCAACTTGCCTCCAACCTATACTTATAGAATATAGAAAACTATGGGGTTAGTAAAAACATTGTACTAAGTATGGGGTTAGTAAAAACATAAATAGTCATGCTATATTTAAAAACTATGGGGTTTGTAAAAACATAAATAGTAATGCTATTTTGATAAAAAAAAAAAAAAAACTTCACGAATCAAGTTACAAGACAGCATATAGTATCATCATTTAGCACATAAAATAAAACTTCAATTTTTTTAGCGTAGGAGCATACTTATAGTAAACCAAAAATCACACATGAACTACTCCTGTCCTAGGTTATCCTAGGGCTCCCCTAGGTAAGACATAAGGAGATTGTCCATACAATCTCCTCAATACCTACCTAAGAGATCCTTGAGACTACTAAGGATAAGCATACTTCATTTAATTTATACAAGTCATCATTCAATACCAAAGACACTATAGAAACATACATATACTTAGGAACTTCACATAGGAACCATCCTCCAAGGCAACCCCCAAGTTACACTTGGTGCAATGTGAAAGTAGAATCCAATACTATCACTTCCACTTAGTGCTCCTTAGGAATCACCTTAGAATAGCCACATCATATATTAAGCTTTCTTCATTAATGTAATAACATCAACATGATCCCTTAACATTAGACATAATGTCACATTACTTTCATTTACATCATATCATGACTCATTCATACATTTCATATAAGGACACACCAAGACTCCCTCCAAATATCTACTTGTGAAATGGAAAGGTAGCATCCCATAGAACAACTTACCCTTCATCCAAGCCTTTACCACCTTTCCTCAATATTTCACCAAAAATATCATAATGAAGCATATAAGAAACTATCTAATCACAAAATAATATAGAGAAAATCATTGGTCGAACATTATCAAACCATGCACATCAAACCCACTTGAGAAATTGGATTAAGCATGGGTTCATTGAGTTTTTCACCTTAAAATCATCAACTAAAATTAAAAATATTTTATATTACATTAACTAAAACTTTTTCATGCAATACACATGCTTAGAGTTCAAAATAGAAGAATTTGGAGTTTGGAATTCCTTTTTGAAAAGTCTTGAAATAGGCTCCTTGAATGAAAGAAGAGTCAAGGATGAACTACCATACCTCAATCTGAAGAAACCCACGAAATTTGGTGAAGAAACTTGAAGAATTTGGTCTTCTTCCTGGAGCTTCAAGCTTCTTGAAAATGGAGGTTTTTGGAGGAAAGGTTTGGAGAGATTTTAATTTTGAATTTGAGGGTTTGATTTGATGGGTGAAATGGGGTCTAAAGTAACCTAAAACCTTCCACAAATAATCCCCTAAGCTCCTTAAAGACGCCTACACCGATTGGACCCTTTTCCAAAGTCTAATTTGACTTAAAAACGACGCGGCCGAATCTAGGACATGGTTGCTCGTCGCGATGTCACCTCCAGATATTGGTTCTGTAAATTATGTTGGGATAGAAAGGTTCGTGTTGTCCCAGTGTCGCAGGGAAAAGTTTTCCCATCAAGTGGCTTGTCATGACCCGGATTCTGGAATCTGGATCGAGACCGACATTGTTAACCTCTCAGAGGTCGCAGACAAGCCTCTTCTTAGCTTTCATCACATTCATATAGTTAAATTTGTGGAAAATTTAAAACTTTTAATACTTAATGAAGTGTACATAGAATTCATATAATCTTTACATAAATTCATATACTATAAGCTCAACTAAAAAACCATATAATAACAAGTAAGCAAATTAAATGAAGAATTCGATATATAATATAATAGTCTACCAAAACGGCCTTAATACAAAGCTTCAAAATAAAACATTTGAAAGAAACGCTAGGGACAACATCCTCTATCTATGTCTAAATACTAGGCTATGAAGATAGACGTAGCATCCTCGAACTCGAGAGGACCTACCAAATGGTCTAGAGATCGTTGAGTCCAAACCGATGCAATGAATCTTCAATCTGCTCTCTGACCTGCACCTATAAAAATAGTCATTGTATAGGGTTAGTACACACTTGTAATAAGTATGGGTGTATGCACACATACACGTAAGGACAATGCATGATCAAGGAAGGCTCTTCCTAACAACATGTCATTTTTGGAAAGTGTAGTCACTAGACTTTCCTAATTCGTTATTTGAGATTTGTGGTATGAATATGATGTATTTTAATGCATTCAAAACACACAACTCATTTTCTATGTGTACACAAGACCTTGGAATCATGAACATAATCTTAGAACATCTCAGACGAGAATTTATAATTTTGATCCTCCCAAACCCGAGAGCTCCTTGTCCCATACTTAGTTTATTTTTCGTTCTTTTCTTATTTTTGTTGTCTAGTTCAATTATCTCCTTTGGTATTATGTTTTACTTACAAGTGCAATGATTAAATGTAGTCCCATACCCACAATGAATCAATTAAGTAATCCAAGAGATTAAGGAAATGATCTAACTACAATTTAGGGCATGAAATCTTTGTAAGCCAATCTTTATTGGTTAAACCTATTATCCAATGTTGTCTAATATAAGAAGTCATTGTAAGCAAATCTTATTTGGCTATTGTCATTAGCCAATTATAAAAGGTCATTATAAGCCAATATTATTTGGCTTTATCATTTTCATAACATGAGGATTCATTATTGGCTATGCCCTTTACTTATTGAAAACTTCATTCTTATCAAACATTGGCATTTATAAACTCGTGCTTTCTTAGTTCACTTTGAACCTACATATCTTCTTCCTTCTTACTTTCTTAAAGAAGTACGTAACATTAAGATCATGTGAAGTTACATGATATCCAATGTCTTCCCCACACTGAAAAGAGGTGATTCACCAATCAAAGTGAATCCTAGATAATGCGAGTTAACATGAAATCCAGTATCTGCCCCACACCAAAAAGAGGTGATTCACCGGCTAAAGTGAATCCATATCAAGTGTTTACCCCACACCAAAAAGGGGTGGTCCACGGCTAAATTGAAACCAGGAACATTCTTTTGAGAATTAACCAACATAGATCATGTGAGCTAAACATAAAATCCGCTGTCTTCCCCACACCAAAAAGAGGTGGAATCACCGGCCAAGGTGAAACCGAAACATACCTAGCTCTCTTAGGTGGAATCCACAGGCTAGTTCTCATGTTGGCTAGACATAGTTCGAAGATTAGGAGATATCGGAGACTCTTATACACCGTAGTTGAGCCTCATCTCATGAGACTTACATGTGCTGGCACAAGCTCTTAGCTAGTCTATCGGTGCTTTGATCACTTTCTTTTACTTCATTACTTTTAGAGTTGACTCAAACATTATGGAAGCTTGCTTCCAAATTGAGGTTTACTTACTCTATTGATGACTTGTCATACCTTTATTTACTTAATGAAATGTGAATTTATTTGGTGTTAATGAGACTTGTCTAACATGTTATAACACACTCTTATGTGAGTATCTTTAACATAGTTGTCTTAGGAATAAGTGAGTGTAACAACCCTAAAAAATGAATAGGATCAAGACTTAGGTTGTCAAGAATGCTTGCGATTAGACCAAGGTTCACACAGACTGATACGCGTAGAACCAAACCTCAGAACCCTTACTACGACCAAGCCAACTAACTTGGGGAGTTAGTTGAGCTTGGAAAGGCTGGAACCAACCAAGTAAGGCTCTCGAAAATGAAGATTTAATTGAAGGAGTCATTACCGGACTTAAAAAGAAGAATTTTTAAGTTTTGAGGGCCTAGGGGTAAAATGGTCTTTTACCAGGCTAAGGGTAATATCGTAATTACCCTAAATATATAAATAATTAATTATTTAATAAAAATGGAAGGGCAATTTTGAGAGAGAGGGCCGAATGTGAGCTCTAAGAGTGAAGTCTTGCTCCACCCGGGTTCGAACCTAGGTGGAAGCAATGATTTAACTTGTTTTTATTTAAATTGATAAATTAATTTAATTAATTAATAATTATTAGCTGATTTAAGAAAAATAAAAATCAGATTTTTATTTAAAGGTTTAACAAGGAGTCCTAGTTTGACTAATTCCCAAACTAAAACTCCTAATTTTAAGCCACTCTCTCACGATCTCTCTCTCTCTCACGTTTCACTATCTCTCTCACGTTGCTCTCTGCTTTAATAACTAAAATATCAGAATAATATCAAGGTTTCTTTATACTTGAAGAACAAACACAAAAATTCTAAGAAATCAAGATAACCAAAAACGTTAGGCAAAGGGGAAAAGTCTTCCGTCGATTGGTGTTGAAGTGTTGGACTTGAGCGTGGTTTGGAGAGGTTGGACAGCAGGTCGTGTATTGTAAAAACGTCAAAAAGGTATGGGTTTTCTTACTCTTGGTCCCTTTTCCCAAGAGACCCTTAGGACTCAGACGAATCTATTCCGAAAACTAGGGTTGTTCCCCATTGCATGTCCCTGTCACTAGCTCCCATCGAATCATAGGTTGGGTGTGTTTTCTGATAGAAATTAGGGATGTAATGTGTTTTCGTGAGGATTATGTTTATGTATGTATGTTCGGAATTATGTGAAAATTGAGCATGTTGCCCGAAATTAAGTGAAAAATGATGTATGTGCCAAGTGTAGCCGTAATGTACACTCTCGGATTCAAGTTTGAAAATGACATGTTATGGTTATTATTTTATGTGCACAAACGTATGTAAATGGTTATGTTCATTTAAGTGTAATGTGGCAGAATTTGATGATAAACTCTTGGCCAAATGTATCCATGAAAATACACCTAAAGGACTCACTAAAAACTACTCCAAACGCTTGAACATTTAACGTTAAAGAGGTGAGAAAATAGGCTGCAAAAAAAAAAGTGATAAAAATTCCAGTACTTTGATGTTGTTTTCGGCCAGCAGCTTGTAGTTTTGGGAGAGTTTAAAAAGGAATTTAAGTAGATGAGGTCAAGGGGAATTGAACCCAAGACCTCACATGACCAAGAGGCTGAAAATTTAAAAAAAAAATTGTAAGGGGGCTAAGGGGATTCGAACCCCTTAGCTGCTATTGACGCGAGAAAATAACAAGGGAAATGGGGCTGGGGGGGAATCGAACACGCAACGCTTGGGAAGAAAGGAAGATGAAAAATAAAGAAAAAGAAAATGTGAGGCGTGGGAATCGAACCCACGACCTCAAGGCTGGAAATAGAGAGGGGGCGAAAATGAGTAATAAAGCAAGTGAGGTTGTGGGGGTTCGATCCCACGACCTCACTGCCAAGTACCCTCAACCTAGCGAAAAAAAATAAAAATATATATGAGGCTGTGGTGTTTCGAACCCACCACCTCATAGCCCCTACCGAAATTGAATTAAAGATAAGGAGGCTGTGGGGGTTCGAACCCACAACCTCCCTACATATACGAATTAAATGACAAGTACGTATGAATGAATGAAGCAGACTCTGTGTTTGCTAATGAAGATTCCCTAGTTGAGGTCCCATCTGTTGAGCCTTCATTTCTAGGATGTCTTAATGTCAAGTCCATGATTCCAAGGTCTCATGGCATATGAATGAATGATATGAAAGAAGTTATGTGCTACATGCAAAATGTACTGTATGCTATATGATATGTGCTATGTATAAATGTTATGTGCTGTGTGCAAATGTGAAAAGTATGATGAGGTATGTTATTCTCATGGCATCACTTTCCTAATCCAAATTTGGAAAGCTCATTTACTTTCCTAATCCAAATTTGGAAACTTTCCTAATCTCAATTTGGCAAGTCCACTGACTTGACTTTCCAAAAATCATGTTGTTAGGAAAGAGCTATTCTTTCTCATGCATGTCCTTGGTGTGTGCTTGCATATACCCATACTTAGTACAAGTGTGTACTAACCCTATACAAACTCTACTATTTTAGGTGCAGGCACAGGTAGACGATAGAGCTACAGGATCATCGTTGCAGTTATCCGGACGTCCAGCATCCATCAGGTTTTGGTAGGTCCTCATGTCTTCGAGGATGCTACTGTTTTATATTCTAGCTTTGTTTTAGAGTTGAGCTAGTGGGGCATGTTCCACTAGCGTTTCTTTCCTGCTTTTATTCAGACTATGTATTGGTGCCGTTTTGGCAATTATACGCTTTATAAGAATTGAACTATTTCTTTCAGTTGCTTATCTCTTAATGTTAGATGGTTGATGGTGAACAATTATGTATTAATGAGAATATTTTTATAAGTATGTTAGGAAACAAAAAGTTTCAAATTTTCCGCTAAAATTAACCTATGTAAAGTAAGAATGACGTAAGTAGGCTTGTCTGCGACATCTGAGAGGTCAACGACGCCGATCTCGTCTGGGGTCTAGATTCCAGTCGTGTCAAAGTTGGTATCAGAGCACTAGGTTACATTACAAAAATAATAAGTTCACATCAACCACATTGAGTAGTTTCTAAGTCATGGTAGTGAAGTGCACCACTATCCTGGATTAGAGACTGCATGATGCGTAGGAAAACTTCCCTTTTTCTGATCTTATCGTGCTTCTCCTAAAGTTTAATTTCTTGGTGTTATGAGCGTGTCTAACATCAAACTTTTTTGTTATTTTCAGAGAATGAACACTAGGAGAGCTATTGGTCAGAGGAGAGGAGGAGCAGCTGCTGGGGGCAACCGAGTTCCACCCCAGGCTCCAGCTGAAGGAGTGGTTGTGCCAGTTAATCCAGCTGGGTTGACTGATGCTGAGGTAAGGGAATCTCTGGCCCAGATGGCACAGGCCATTACTATGCAAGCCCAGGCTATGACTGCCCAGGTCAACCGACAGGATGTTCAGAGGGAGAACCCACCGGTTCGTAGCATGGCTGACAGGCTGAGGGATTTCACGAGGATGAATCCTCCTATTTTCACAGTGTCTAGGACATCAGAGGATCCCCAGGAGTTTGTGGATGAGATTCATAAGATCTTGGTGGCTATGGGGGCCACTGAGTTTGAGAAGGCTGAGTTGGCTTCCTATCAGCTCAAGAATGTTGCACAGACTTGGTGCAAGATGTGGCAAGATAGCCGTGTCTTAGGTGGAGTGCCAGTCACATGGGAGCTGTTCAAGACAGCATTTTTGGAGAGATTCTTTCCCTGGGAGATGAGGGAGGCCAAGGTTGAGGAATTCATCAACCTTAAACAAGGCTCTGTGACAGTCAGGGAGTATTCCCTGAAGTTTGTTAAGTTGTCAAGGTATGTTATTTTCCCTATTATTTAAGAGCAAGAATGAGGATAATACTGAAATTTGTTGAAATCATCAAGGTATGCTACTTCCCTGGTTTCTGTTTAACAGCAGGGATGAGATGAGCAGGTTCTTCACAGGAATCAATGGAGACCTGGAGGAAGAGTGTCGATCTGCAATGCTCCATGATAATATGTATCTTTCCAGGTTGATGGTGCATGTCCAGCAGGTAGAGGACAGCCGCAGAAAGAGAGGTGTTTGTGATGCTAGGAGGCCTAGGCCTCAAGATCAGGCAGGACCCAGTCATGGAGGCCACAGGAACAACTTTGGCGTCCGTGAGCAGCCAAGGTTCAAAAAGGGGCAACAGAGTTCTGGGAATTTTAATCCTCAGAGGAGTGCTACACCTAGAGGAGGCAGACCTTAGCCCAAGAAGGGCAATGGAGGTGAGATGCAGCGTCCTAAGAAGAATTGTGCTAAGTGTGGCCGAGCTCACAGTGGAGAGTGCAGACAGGGCACTAATGCCTGCTTCGGTTGTGGTAAGAGTGGACACATGGTCAGAGACTGTCCACAGAACAGAGGTCAGGCTGGAGGTAATACTCAGCCTAGGCCTAATCCACAGGGTGCAGCAGCAGCCAAGCCTCCTAAGAGGAACATGTTCTATGCCCTGAAAGGCAGAGAGGAGAAGGAGAAGTCTGCTGATGTGGTCACAGGTATGCTGCAAGTGTTCTCAACTTCTGTTTATGCTTTACTTGATCCAGGGTCTACACTTTCCTTTGTAACTCCTCTGCTTACTCTTACTTTTGAGACATTGCCTGAAGTTCTGCATGATCCTATAGTGGTTAGTACACCTTTAGGAGAAAATGTAAGAACTGATAGAGTATACAAGGGTTGCCCAATAGTTGTTAGTGGAAAAACTATGTGTGCAAACTTGGTTGAGTTACCCATGCATGATTTTGATGTTATTCTTGGCATGGATTGGCTTCACAGTTGTTATGCTTGCTTGGACTGTCGTAGTAGAGTGGTGAGATTTCGCTTCCCTAATGAAGAAGAGTTAGTCTGGGAGGGGTACATTCGAGTCGTCCTAACCCCTTGATTTCTAACCTTAAGTCCAATAAAATGATGTCCAAGGGGTTATTGTGTCATCTTGTGAGTGTTAATGATCTAGATCATGACATTCCTTCCATAGACTCAGTACCTGTAGTGAATGAGTTCTTAGATGTGTTTCCTGATGATTTGCCTGGAGTCCCTCCCCTTCGAGAGATTGACTTTGGTATCGACTTAGAACCCGATACTAAACCAATCTCAATTCCTCCTTATCGAATGGCTCCAACTGAACTCAAAGAGTTGAAGCTGCAGTTAAAAGATCTCACTGACAAGGGTTTCATTCAGCCGAGCATATCCCCTTGGGGCGCTCCAGTGTTGTTTGTAAAGAAGAAAGATGGAACCCTTAGAATGTGTATCGATTATCGGCATCTCAACAAAGTCACTATAAAGAATAGGTACCCACTTCCCAGAATAGATGATTTGTTCGATCAACTCCAAGGGTCTAGTTTCTTCTCTTAGATTGATCTTCATTCAGGGTATCATCATCTTAGGGTTAGGGATGGAGATATCCCAAAGACAGCCTTTCGTACCCGCTATGGTCACTATGAGTTCTTAGTCATGTCATTTGGTCTCACCAATGCACCTGCTGCATTTATGGATCTCATGAACAGGGTCTTCCGTGAATACCTTAACTCTTTCGTCATAGTATTCATTGATGACATTCTCATCTACTCTAAGACTAAGGAAGAGCATGAACAACATTTGAGACTAACCTTGCAGGTACTTAGACAGCATCAGTTGTATACCAAATTCAGCAAATGTGAATTCTGGCTGAGATCAGTGACCTTCCTAGGTCATGTTGTGTCCGATCAGGGCGTGGAGGTGGATCCCAGGAAGACTGAGGCTGTGAAGAACTGGCCAAAGCCTCTTACTCCTATTGACATCCGTAGCTTTTTGGGATTGGCTGGTTACTACCACAGGTTTGTGGAGGGCTTTTCTTCCATTGCTGCCCCATTGACAGCTTTGACTAAGAAGAAGGCCAAGTTTGAATGGACGGAGACTTATGAGAAGAGTTTCCAAGAGCTCAAGGACAGACTCACTTCAGCCCCGGTGCTTACTTTGCCTAAGTGTGGTGTGAATTACACTGTTTATTGTGATGCATCTAGGATTGGTTTGGGTTGTGTTCTTATGCAGGTTGGTAAGGTGATAGTCTATGCATCCAGACAACTCAAGGTTCATGAGAAGAATTATCCCACTCATGACCTGGAGTTGGCAGCTGTGGTGTTTGCACTGAAGCTGGAGGCATTATCTGTATGGAGTGCATGTAGATGTGTTCACAGACCATAATAGTCTCCAGTACGTGTTCACACAGAGGGAATTGAATCTACGTCAGCGGAGATGGTTGGAGCTGTTGAAGGATTATGACATGAATGTGCACTACCATCCAGGTAAGGCTAATGTTGTAGCTGATGCTTTGAGCAGGATGAGCATGGGAAGTACAGTTCACATTGAGGAGGAGAAGAAGGAGCTGGTAAAAGATGTACACAGACTGGCCAGATTGGGTGTGCGTTTGGTTGACTCCACTAGTGGGGATGTTTTAGTTCATCCTAGTTCTGAATCATACTTGGTAGTTGAAGTCAAGCAGGGTCAGCATCTAGATCCCGTGTTGATGGAGCTGAAGGACTCAGTGCTTATGAAGATGAATGAGTCTTTCGCTTTGGGAGGTGATGGCATACTTATGTATCAGGACAGGCTGTGTGTGCCAGATGTGGATGATTTGCGGACCAGGATTGTTGCAGAGGCCCATGGTTCCAGATATTCTATACATCCAGGTTCCACCAAGATGTATCATGATCTCAAGCAGATTTATTGGTAGGATGACATGAAGAAGGACATTGCGGAATATGTGGCCAAGTGTCCTAATTGTCAGCAGGTTAAGGCAGAGCATCTTAAGTCTGGTGGTCTGACTCAGATTATTGAGGTTCCAACATGGAAATAGGAGGCCATTAATATGGACTTTGTGGTTGGGCTTCCGAGGACTAGGAGGCAACATGACTCTATATGGGTTATTGTGGACAAATTGACTAAGTCTACCCACTTTATCCCTGTGAAGTCTACTTACAGAGCCTAGGATTATGCGAGACTCTACATTGATGAGATTGTGAGATGGCATGGGATTCCCTTGTCTATTATTTTAGACAGAGGAGCTCAGTTTACTTCTCATTTCTGGAGATCTTTCCAGAAGAGCTTGGGCACGCAGGTAAAGCTTAGCACTGCCTTTCACCCTCAGACAGATGGGCAGGCAGAGCGCACCATACAGACATTGGAGGATATATTGAGAGTGTGTGTGATTAACTTCAGAGGTAACTGGGATGACCATCTGCTTTTGATAGAGTTCTCGTATAATAATAGCTATCATTCCAGCATTGGGATGGCACCGTTTGAGGCACTGTATGGTAGGAGGTGTAGATCTCCAGTTGGGTGGTTAGAGGTTGGAGAGTCATCCATTTTGGGTCCAGAGATCATTCATGAGGCCTTAGAGAAGGTCAGAATGATTAGGGACAGGTTGACTACTACTTACAGTCGGAAGAAGTCCTATGCTGATAATAGAAAGCGGCCCTTAGAGTTTGATGTTGGTGACCAGGTTTACTTGAAAATATCGCCTATGAAAGGGGTAATGAGATTTGGGAGAAAAGGGAAGCTGAGTCCGAGACATGTTGGGCCATATGAGATCCTACAACGTGTCGGCGAGGTGGCCTATGAGTTAGCATTGCCTACAGAACTAGCTTCTTTTCATCCAGTCTTTCATTTCTCTATGTTGAAGAAGTACCTAGGTGATCCAGCATCAATCTTACCTGTTGAAGGTTTGGGGGTTGGTGAAGACTTGTCTTATGAGGAGGTAACTGTTGAGATCTTAGACAGACAGGTCAAGCGGCTGAGGAACAAGGAGATTGCCACAGTGAAGGTATTGTGGAGAAATCATCTTGTTGAGGGTGCTACATGGGAAGCTGAGGCCGACATGAGGGCCCTCTACCCTCACCTGTTCAGCCCTTGAGGTTAGACTTTATACTCTTAAACCTATGTTTCCTTATCGCCCCGTATTTTGTTGCTATTGATTGACTGTGTATAGTGATTTTATTATGATCTGACTGGCAATACAACGTGAAGTAGTAGTGGCATTCGGGGACGAATGTTCCTAAGGGGGGGATAATGTAACAACCCTAAAAAATGAATAAGATCAAGATTTAGGTTGTCAAGAATGCTTGCGATTAGACCAAGGTTCACACAGACTGATACGTGTAGAACCAAACCTCAGAACCCTTACTACGACCAAGCCAACTAACTTGGGGAATTAGTTGAGCTTGGAAAGGTTGGAACCAACCAAGTAAGGCTCTCGAAAATGAAGATTTAATCGAAGGAGTCTTTACCGGACTTAAAAAGAAGGATTTTTAAGTTTTGAGGGCCTAGGGGAAAAATGGTCTTTTACCAGGCTAAGGGTAATATCGTATTTACCCTAAATATATAAATAATTAATTATTTAATAAAATGGAAGGGCAATTTTGAGAGAGAGGGCCGAATGTGAGCTCTAAGAGTGAAGTCTTGCTCCACCCGGGTTCGAACCTAGGTGGAAGCAATGATTTAACTTGTTTTTATTTAAATGGATAAATTAATTTAATTAATTAATAATTATTAGCTGATTTAAGAAAAAGAAAAATCAGATTTTTATTTAAAGGTTCAACAAGGAGTCCTAGTTTGACTAATTCCCAAACTAAAACTCCTAATTTTAAGCCACTCTCTCACGATCTCTCTCTCTCTCTCTCTCACGTTTCACTATCTCTTTCACGTTGCTCTCTGCTTTAATAACTAAAATATCAGAAATAATATCAAGGTTTCTTTACACTTGAATAACAAACACAAAAATTCTAAGAAATCAATATAACCAAAAATGTTAGGCAAAGGGGAGGAGTCTTCCGTCGATTGGTGTTGAAGTGTTGGACTTGAGCGTGGTTTGGAAAGGTTGGACAGCAGGTCGTGTATTGTAAAAACGTCAAAAAGGTATGGGTTTCTTACTCTTGGTCCCTTTTCCCAAGAGACCCTTAGGACTCAGACGAATCTATTCCGAAAACTAGGGTTGTTCCCCATTGCATGTCCCTGTCACTAGCTCCCATCGAATCATAGGTTGGGTGTCTTTTCTGATAGAAATTAGGGATGTAATGTGTTTTCGTGAGGATTATGTTTATGTATGTATGTTCGGAATTATGTGAATATTGAGCATGTTGCCCGAAATTAAGTGAAAAATGATGTGTGTGCAAAGTGTAGCCGTAATGTACACTCTCGGATTCAAGTTTGAAAATGACATGTTATGGTTATTATTTTATGTGCACAAACGTATGTAAATGGTGATGTTCATTTAAGTGTAATGTGGCTGAATTTGATGATAAACTCTTGGCCAAATGTATCCATGAAAATACACCTAAAGGACTCACTAAAAACTACTCCAAACGCTTGAACATTTAAACTTAAAGAGGTGAGAAAATAGGCTGCAAAAAAAAAAAGTGATAAAAATTCCAGTACTTTGATGTTGGTTTCGGCCAGCATCTTGTAGTTTTGGGAGAGTTTAAAAAGGAATTTAAGTAGATGAGGTCAAGGGGAATTGAACCCAAGACCTCACACGACCAAGAGGCTGAAAATTTAAAAAAAAAATTGTAAGGGGGCTAAGGGGATTCGAACCCCTTAGTTGCTGTTGATGCGAGAAAATAAAAAGGGAAATGGGGCTGGGGGAAATCGAACACCCAACGCTTGGGAAGAAAGGAAGAGGAAAAATAAAGAAAAAGAAAATGTGAGGCGTGGGAATCGAACCCACGACCTCAAGGCTGGAAATAGAGAGGGGGCGAAAATGAGTAATAAAGCAAGTGAAGTTGTGGGGGTTCGATCCCACGACCTCACTGCCAAGTACCCTCAACCTAGCAAAAAATTAAAAAAAATAATATATGGGGTTGTGGGGGTTCGAACCCACCACCTCACAGCCCTTAGCGAAATTGAATTAAAGATAAGGAGGCTGTGGGGGTTCGAACCCACAACCTCCCTACTTATGCAAATTAAATGACAAAAATAAAAGAGGCTGTGGGAATTTGATCCCACAACCTCTTGGTTTAGGCGATAATGGACAAGATGAGGTTAATAAAAATTAAAAAGGGGTTGTGGGGGTTTGAACCCACAACCCTTCGGCCAACTTAGGAGTATTATTAAGGAGAAAATTAATCCTTCAATGTTAATATTGTGATTTAACTTAGAGTCATAATGTTATGAATATTAGAATAAAATCAATTAAAAATATAAATGATATCCAATTGATTCAAGACTTGGGTTTCCTTGCCCAAGCTTCCGAATTGATACATAAGTCATACGTGAATAAAATATCCGAGAATAACGCCACATACTTAGATCGAAATCAAGATCTTGGCATACATAAAAGATGCATAAGTCTTGTATCACATAATATTAGAAAGATATGAATCACTTAGACGAAATATGAATGAAGCCTCATGGCTTGTATGTATAGACACATAAGTCTCACATATGTTCGAAGTAAGTGAATCTAAGAAGTATGTAATGAAATGATGAACCCTAGAAGGGTTAAGTATGAGTGTAAGATACACTAAATGGCCAAGTGCATTGGCATATGATAAAATGAACGTTCACATAATAAGAGGTGAGTGACTATGAAAAGCAAAGGTGCTAATGATAATGAATGTGGTGACAACATGATATAAGGCTAATGTAAATGATGAGAGTAATCTCAAATGAGCCTAAATAAATGTTATCAATACGTACTCACCTATGAAAGTGTAAGATAATGAAGAGACCAGACTCTATGAACACTCTAATGAAGGTATTGAGCTTAACAAACTTAATACTAATGATGAGATGAGAAATCATCTAATGAGCTATGATGTCCTCATACTAGAAGTCAGCTTCCATGACGTATGAGTTGAATGAAATGGAACTTTATACTGAGAACCGATAGACTAGCTATGAGCGGTGATGCCTTCTTTCGAGAAGGGCGAAGGTTCACGTAACTCTCATGAGATGAGACTGTCCGGCTTGCCGGGTATGGGTCTCCATACATCTCCTAGTCTTCGAACCTATACTGCCAATATAGGGATCTGGCGGGGTTAAATTCCCATGTAGGCTAGAATGTTATTGGATCACTTTGGCCGGTGATTCCACCTCTTTTCGGTGTGGGGGAGACACTGGATTTCATGATGCTCACATGTTCTATGTCGGTTAAAGTTAAAGTTCCCAATGAATGAATGAGTCCAGCCTCAAATGATGCACATAATGAAATGAATGATACCAAAGGTGTTAGGATAGGATAATCAAAGGTGAGTTAGATACAAGTAATGAAATTAGGTCATTCTTGGTCATTGCACAACGAACCTAATGAAAGTCTTAAACTACATCCTAGGTATAGCTGGTGGTTACACTGGCCTATGAATGAAATGAAATGAAGTACGTATGAATGAATGAAGCAGACTCTGTGTTTGCTAATGAAGATTCCCTAGTTGAGGTCCCATCTGTTGAGCCCTCATTTCTGGGATGTCTTAATGTCAAGTCCATGATTCCAAGGTCTCATGGCATATGAATAAATGATATGAAAGAAGTTATGTGCTACATGCAAAATGTAATGTATGCTCTATGATATGTGCTATGTATAAATGTTATGTGCTGTGTGCAAATGTGAAAAGTATGATGAGGTATGTTATTCTCATGGCATCACTTTCCTGATCCAAATTTGGAAAGCTCATTTACTTTCCTAATCCAAATTTGGAAACTTTCCTAATCTCAATTTGGCAAGTCCACTGACTTGACTTTCCAAAAATCATGTTGTTAGGAAAGAGCTATTGTTTCTCATGCATGTCCTTGGTGTGTGCTTGCATATACCCATACTTAGTACAAGTGTGTACTAACCCTATACAAACTCTACTATTTTACGTGCAGGCACAGGTGGCCGATAGAGCTACAGGATCATCGTTGCAGTTATCCGGACGTCCAGCATCCATCCAGTTTTGGTAGGTCCTCATGTCTTCGAGGATGCTACTGTTTTATATTCTAGCTTAGTTTTAGAGTTGAGCTAGTGGAGCATGCTCCACCAGCGTTTCTTTCCTGCTTTTATTCAGACTATGTATTGGTGCCATTTTGGCAATTATACGCTTTATAAGAATTGAACTATTTCTTTCAGTTGCTTATCTCTTAATAGTAGATGGTTGATGGTGAACAATTACGTATTAATGAGAATGTTTTTATAAGTATGTTAGGAAACAAAAAGTTTCAAATTTTCCGCTAAAATTAACCTATGTAAAGTAAGAATGACGTAAGTAGGCTTGTCTGCGACCTCTGAGAGGTCAACGACGCCGGTCTCGTCTGGGGTCTAGATTCCAGTCGTGTCAGTGAGACTTGTCTCACTTCCTTTAACACCTCATTATGGTCACTTTCTTAACTTAGACACTTTTAGTTATGTTAATACTCACTTTACTTTCTTTCGTTCATTTGGTAGCTTCATATAATCATTTATGGATGTTGAGAACTTCATTCAATGTAATATTTATGATCATAGTTCATTTTGTTAGAGTATGTTGGGACTTGTCCCAATACATGGCGTACTCTTGGTTATGGATTCAATGAATTGCCTTAGGTGTGCTTAAGTTGTCATTTCAATACTTTGCCTATATGATATTAGCAAAGGGTATGTTGGGAATTGTCCCAACAATTGGCATGCCCTTAGTTATGGATTCATTTTGTTAATGTTGGTCATGCTTAATTTGACATTACATTATATTGGGCACATAAGATTGGTGTAAATTTAGTATTGGCCTAGAAAATTTGGAAATGACTTCATAGCCAATTTATTGGCACAAGCCAAACATTCATTCAAATATAATTTCATGAGATTCTTATTAGCCAATTTTATATCATAGTTTAAGCAAAACATTATTAGCCATTTCGGTTAGCCTCATGTAAATACTTTAATGAACTCATCATCTCAAGCAAGTCAACATTTAACAATAACTTCACTTCATGACCGCATCACAGTTTCACAACTGAAACTTAACATATTTCACGTTCTCGGACATAATCAAATGTTACATTCTTTATCTCGCTTAAGTATTGCTTAACATTATACGAATCATAACTTATAGGCTTCTTTCGAACATTTACACATCAAGAAAATCTACACATTAAGATCAGCCAGCACCACATACCAACAACATGATCGAGATTGCATATACATATTCATTAGAGTCGAAAACAAGGAGACTAGAGAGAAGGACGTTCAACAAGAACGTTAGGAAGCAACCCTACTTTCGAGATTTCATAGATTCAAACGATTGAAAATACTCTTGGAGGAAGAATTCCAGGCGAGAAACCCATACCTTATGTATATTCGAATCTGCGATGATTACTCCACACGAAATCCTTGAAGAGAACTTTGAAATCGCCTAAGTGAGACTTTAGGGTTCTACGTTCTTGCGGTTTGCGTTCTTCCTTAGCGTTCTGAGTCTAATGAGTTTCATCGTGATTTCTAGGTTTAGGAACTGATGTTCAATTATTCAACTTTAGATTAATTAATTTAATTAACAAATTAATTAGTTAATTACTAAAATACCCCTCCTAAGTTGACTAGACATAGGAGGGCCATTGACTTAGCCAAATCCCAAATTGGCTAAGTGTCTCGGTTGGACCAAGGCTTAAATTAATTAATTTGGCTGCTTAATTAATTAATTAAGGGACTTAACAAAATAACTAAAATACCCCTAAGTCACTAGGATCAAAACTCACAACTTTGGACCATCCTAGGTTAGGTACTAGGTTGTCCCTAAGTTAGTTAGGTGTCACCCGACAAAGTCCTAGGTTGTCGGATCAATTGGCTGGTCATTTTTGATTGATCCTAGGTTAGCTAGCTAGTTGGTTAGGTTAGTTAGGATGTAGAGTTTGTTAGGAAGGTGGACCCCACATGGCTGGACCCGTGCATGCCTGTCCCTAACCGCCCAACTACCTAACTGAATGCAGTTAGCTTGTCACGTGGTCCCCCACTCGGCCGTTGCACATGTGTTGCTGCCCATTTCTCCCAACCGTGCACCCTATAGTTGTATTTTGGAAAGTTCATTCCTTGTCCAAGGATCGTCACTATGTCCTTGTACACTGCTTACCTACATGATCATTTTAATTGATCATGTGCTATGGTATCTAGGCTTGACACTTGGACGCCTCATACCTCATGGTTGATATGGTTGAAAATAGAATTTTAGCTTAGGGATATTTGCAGGTACAATTCTTAAAGAGTGCTTATTCATACTTAGAAAATTGGCTTACACCTTTAGCCAATATTTTCTAATATGCCCATTATTATTCAATATTGGGCATTGGGATGCCTATCTATCCCAATATGCATTCTTGAAACCTACGTGGCTCTTTACTAGGAATATACGTTTTTCTGGAATGTTACATTATCCCCCCTTAGGAACATTCGTCCCCGAATTACACTTACACATCATTTTAAAACAGGAGGAAAATTTCGAAACACTTAACCATACTTAAAACGTTATCGTTTGTGAACATCTGATTCACACATATTCTGGATGATGCATTCTTACTCAAGCTTATCTGAAGCTTCATATTTGAGATTGAGGAACTTCCTTCTCAATCACACTTAACTTAATGCACATCACAACTCATGCAACACATAAAATCACGTCTATGCTATACAAATATAGCAACATAATGCACATGAACTTATTTTAACTCATTTAATGCAAGTATAAAATGCACGATTATGGACTTACAATACCAAATCGACTAATGCACTAAAATCTCAGAGTTGATTAAACAAAATCAGATCTAGGAAGAGTATATCTAACCTCAAGAACTGAACAAATGAGGGTAACGAGATCTCATATCGGCCTCGGCCTCCCATGTTTCTCCCTCAACAAGGTGGTTACGCCATAGTACTTTCACGGTAGCAACCTCATTGTTCCTCAGCCGCTTCACTTGACGATCTAAAATCGCAACTAGAACCTCTTCGTAAGAAAGGTTTTCATCAAATCCTAAACCCTCAATAGGCAGGATGAAAGCTGGATTGCGTAGACACTTCTTAAGCATCGAAACGTGAAACACTGGATGGACTGAAGCTAAGTCTTATGGTAACTTCAGTTAGTAGGAAACATTTCCTACTCGCTGTAAGATATCATAAGGACCAATATACCTCCGACTCAACTTCCCTTTCTTACCAAACCTCGTCACCCCTTTCATGGGTGATATCTTCAAGTAGACTTGATCACCTACTTCTAATTCAAGAGCTCTCTTTCTATTATCAGCATTGGATTTCTGACGACCGTAAGTAGTAGCCAAACGATTATTGATCATCCTCACCTTTTCTATAGCCTCATGTACGATCTAAGGGCCAAGGATGGCAGATTCACCAACTTCAAACCACCCAATTGGAGACCTACATCTCCTGCCATACATTGCTTCGAAAGGTGCAATCACAATACTGGAATGGTAGCTATTATTATATGAGAACTCAATCAACGACAAGTGATCATCCCAACTCCCCTTGAAGTCAATAACACTGGATCTAAACATGTCTTCAAGGGTCTGAATGGTACGTTCTGCTTGTCCATCCGTCTGCGGATGAAAAGCAGTGCTAAGCTTCACCTGTGTACCCAAACTCTTTTGGAAAGATTTCCAAAAGTGAGAAGTGAATTGGGCTCCCTTATCCAAAATGATGGACAAAGGAATCCCATGACACCTCACGATCTCATCAATATAAAGTTTGGCGTAGTCTTCGGCTCGGTATGTGGACTTCACGGGAATGAAGTGTGCAGATTTGGTCATTCGGTCAACAATGACCCAAATGGAATCGTGCATCCTTCTGGTTCTTGGCAAACCAACCACGAAATCTATAATAATGGCCTCCCACTTCCATATTGGAATCTCGATCTTCTGGGTAAGACCCCAGGCTTAAGGTGTTCGGCCTTAACCTATTGGCAATTGGGACACTCCTCCACAAACTTAGAGATATCACGTTTCATACATTCCCACCAATAGACCTCTTTAAGGTCATGATACATTTTGGTGGCACCTGGATGAATAGAATACTTGGAACCGTGAGCTTCCGCCAAAATACTAGACCGCAAATCGTCAACATTGGGCACACATAATTTGTTCTGGTATCTGAGTACACTATCCCCTCCTAGGGAAAATGACTCATTCAACTTACTCAACAGTAAGTCTTTCAACTCCATGAGTACTGGGTCGAGATGCTGCTTAGCTTTAACATCTACAACAAATGAGGATTCAGATCTTGAGTGAACCGAAACACCCACACTTGGTATATCCATCAGTCGTACACCCAATCTAGCCAATTGGTGTACCTCTTTAACTATCTCTTCTTCTTATCATCAACGTGAGACATGCTGTCCATGCTCAATCTACTCAAATCATCAGCCACTACATTGGCCTTACCTGGGTGATAGTGGACACTCATATCATAATCCTTGAGCAGTTCTAGCCATCTCCTCTGATGAAGGTTCAATTTTCTCTGCGTAAAAACATACTGAAGACATTTATGGTTAGTAAATACATCAACATGTACACCATATAAGTAGTGTCTCCAAAGCTTCAAAGCAAAGACAACAACGGCTAGTTCAAGGTCATGAGTAGGGTAATTCTTCTCGTGGATTTTCAATTGTCTCGATGCATATGCAATAACCTTACCATCTTGCATAAGAACACATCCCAAACCTACTCAGGAAGCATCACAATACACCACTTACCCCGCACCACTTCTCGGTAACGTGAGCACTGGGGATGAAGTGAGTCGTTCTTTGAGCTCTTGCAAGCTCTTCTCGTATTTTTCAGACCACTCAAACTTCACCTTCTTCTTCGTTAAGGCTGTCAATGGAGCAGCAATAGTGGAAAAACCTTCCACAAACCTGCGATAATAGTTAGCCAAACCCACGAAACTCCGAATATTTGTAGGAGTGAGGGGTCTCGGCCACTTCTTCACCGCTTCAACCTTTTTTGGATCAACTTCAACACCCTGATCTGTCACAACATGACCAAGGAAGGTCACTGATCTCAACCAGAATTCACATTTACTGAACTTTGCATACAACTTATGTTCTCATAAGTGTACTTCATGCTCTTTTTCTAGACTTAGAGTATATGAGGATGTCATCTATGAATACTATGACAAAAGAATCAAGATATTCATGGAAGACTCTATTCATAAGGTCCATAAATGCTGCTGGTGCGTTAGTGAGACCAAATGACATAACCAAAAATTCATAATGTCCATATCTAGTACGAAAAGCAGTCTTAGAGATGTCTTCTCGCCTCACTCTAAGCTGATGATACCCTGACCGAAGGTCTATTTTTGAAAAGAAACTTGAACCTTGGAGTTGGTCAAATAGATCATCGATTCTGGGAAGAGGGTACTTGTTCTTTATAGTGACTTTGTTGAGTTAGCGATAATCGATACACATTCTAAGAGTACCATTCTTTTTATTTACGAACAACACTAGAGCACCCCATGGGGATGCTCGGCTGGATGAAGCCCTTATCAAGTTGATCTTTTAACTGCAACTTCAACTCTTTGAGTTCGGCTAGTGCCATTCTATATGGACGAATAGAAATTGGTTTTGTGTTGGGATCTAAGTCAACACCAAAACCAATCTCACATTCAGGAGGGATTCCTGGCGAATCCTTCGGAAAGACATCTTCAAACTAATTCACTATTGACACAGAGTCTATGGAAGGTACTTATTGCTCTAAGTCATTGACCCTAACTAAGTGGTGTAAATACCCCTTAGCTATCATCTTATTGGCCTTTAGATGAGAAATGATACGGCCAGTTGGATTGAACCATGCCCTTCCCATTCTAGCTCTAACTCATTTGGAAACTGAAATCTCACTACCCTGATTCGACAATCTATCGTAGCATAACATTTATGGAGCCAATCCATGCCCAAGATTATATCAAAATCAAGCATGGCTAAATCCACTAGGTCAGCGTGAGTGACTCTATCAAGAATGTTAATTGGACAATCTTTATACACTCTTTATGCTCTAATGTCGTCCCCTATGGGAGTACTAACTAGAAAAGGCTCATTCAAGATCTCAGGAAACACGTTAAATCTACTAGCTATCAAGGAGTAACAAATGACAGAGTGGATCCTGGATCTAAAAATGCATACACAGGAAAAGAAAAGACATGCAACGTACCCGTGACCACATCAACTGACTTCTCTTGCTCTTCTCTACCTTTCAGCGCATAAAACATGTTCCTCTTGGGAGGTTCTGCCACAGCATTTGGATTCGGCTGAGGCTGTGCATCAGTCCTGGCCTGATTCCTCATATTTGCGCAGTTTCTGACCATATGCCCACTCTTGCCGCACCCGAAGCAGGAGTTAGTACCTACCAGGCACTCACCTCCATGCGGACGCCCACGTTTACCACACGTCTTGTTATTTCGCTGGGCATTTCTATCATTTCCATTTTTGGGGCCAGACTTGTCCACTTTGGAATTCAAATTTCTTAAAGGAGTAGGATTACCTGAGTGCTTCTTGAACTGAGGCCTGTTCTTGACTCCAAATTCACTCCTACTAGAGCTAGAAATAGTCTATTCCGCAGTCTTAGGCTTCTTCCCTTCCTGACCTCTACTTTTTTGACGGCTTTCCTCCACGTGTTGTGCGTGAACCATCAGTCTGCCTAGATCCATGTTATCATGCAACATGGTTGCCTGAAAATCCTCCACTAGATCCTTCGACACGCCAGTCACAAACCTGCTCATTTCATCACTGCTATTTGCCACCAGAGAAGAAGCATACTTTGAGAGTTTAACAAATTTCAAGGAATACTCCTTGACCGACATACCTCCCGGTCTTAGGTTGATGAACTCTTCAACCTTTGCTTCTCGTTGATCTCTGGGAAATAATCTCTCCAGAAATGCAGTCTTGAGAATGTCCCAAGTGATGGGGACATCTCTTGGTGCTCGGCCATCTACTCACATTCTGTAACACACATGTGACAAATCTTTGAGATGATATGTAGTCAACTCAGCCATTGCCTCCTCATCAACACCCATGGCACAGAGAATTTTGTAGACCTCATCTACAAACTCTTGGGGATCCTCATTAGTCTTGGACCAGTAATAGATGAGAGGGTTCATTCTAGTGAAGTCCCCCAGCCTGCTAGCCATGGTGCTAGCATGCGGGTTCTCTCTAGGAGCACCCTCTCTGTTGGCTTGAGCTGTGATGGCCTGCTCTTGAGTAGTGATGGCCTATGACATCTGCACCAAAGCTTCCCTCACCTCTCCATCTGTCAACGCAGCTGGGCTGATAGGCACTTGAGCTCCAGCAGCTGCGGCTTGAGAGGAGCTTGGTTTCCTCTTGCAGGTGCTTCTTCAACTCTCCTCGCGTTATTTGTCCTTGTGTTCATACTTCTACACTCATACACAAGAAGGAAGTTAGATTCTTAAATGACACAAAATGTCATAATTCTACATAGCACGATAAAGAGTAGAAGAAGGGAAAATTTCTTATTATCACTAAGTCTCTAAGTCATGATTGTGACGCGCTTCACAACCATAAGTTAGAAACTACGTAACGTAGTTGTTTTGAGCTTTAGTTCTTAGGTAATTTAACCTCATGCTCTGATACCAAGTCTGTCACGACCCAGATTCTGGAATCCGGATCGAGACCGGCGTCGTTAACCTCTCAGAGGTCGCAGACAAGCCTCTTCTTAGCTTTCATAACATTCATATAGTTAAATTTGCGGAAAATTTAAAACTTTTAAAACTTAATGAAGTGTACATAGACTTCATATAATCTTTACATAAATTCATAATCTATAAGTTCAACTAAACAACCATCTAATAACGTGTAAGCGAATCGAATGAAGAATTTGATATATAATATAATAGTCTGCCAAAACAGCCTTAATACAAAGATTGGAAATAAAACATCTGAAAGAAACGCTAGGGAAAACATCCTCTAGCTATGTCTAAATACTAGGCTTTGAAGATAGACGTAGTATACTCGAACTCGAGAGGACCTACCAAATAGTCTGGAGATCGCTGAGTCCAAACCGCTGCAATGAATCTTCAATCTTCTCTCTGACCTGCACCTATAAAAATAGTTATTGTATAGGGTTAGTACACACTTGTACTATGTATGGGTGTATGCACACATACACGTAAGGACAATGCATGATCAAGGAAGGCTCTTCCTAACAACATACCATTTCTGGAAAGTGTAGTCACTAGACTTCCCTAATTTGTTATTTGAGATTTGTGGTAAGAATATGATGTATTTTAATGCATTCAAAACACACAACTCATTTTCTATATGAACACAAGACCTTGGAATCATGAATATAATTTTAGAAAATCTCAGACGAGAATTTATAATTTTGATCCTCCCAAACCCGAGAGCTCCTTGTCACATACTTAGTTTATTTTTCGTTCTTTTCTTAATTTTGTTGTCTAGTTCAATTATCTCCTTTGGTCTTATGTTTTATTTACAAGTGCAATGATTCATTGTATTCCCATACCCAAAATGAATCAAGTAAGTAATCCAAGAGATTAAGGAAGTGATCTAACTACAATTTAGGGCATGAAATCTTTGTAAGCCAATCTTTATTGGTTAAACGTATTATCCGATGTTGGCATAAAAAAAAGTCATTATAAGCCAATCTTATTTGGCTATTGTCATTAGCCAATTATATAAGGTCATTATAAGCCAATATTATTTGGCTTTATCATTTTCATAACATGAGGATTCATTATTGGCTATGCCCTTTACTTATTGAAAACATCATTCTTATCAAACATTGGCATTCATAAAATCATGCTTTCTTAGTTCACTTTGAACTTTCATCTCTTCTTCCTTCTTACTTTCTTAAAGAAGTCCGTAGCATTAAGATCATGTGAAGTTACATGAAATCCAGTGTCTTCCCCACACCGAAAAGAGGTGATTCACCGATCAAAGTGAATCCTAGATCATGCGAGTTAACATGAAATCCAGTGTCTGCCACACACCGAAAAGAGGTGATTCACCGGCTAAAGTGAATCCATATCAAGTGTTTACCCCACACCGAAAAGGGGTAGTTCACGGCTAAATTGAAAACAGGAACATTCTTTTGAGAATTAACCGACATAGATCATGTGATCTAAACATGAAATCCGGTGTCTTCCCCACAGCAAAAAGAGGTGGAATCACCGGCCAAGGTGAAACCGAAACATACCTAGCTCTCTTAGGTGGAATCCACAGGATAGTTCCCTGTTGGCTAGACATAGTTCGAAGACTAGAGATATTCGGAGACTCTTATCCACCTTAGTGGAGCCTCATCTCATGAGACTTACATGTGCTGGCACAAGCTCATAGATAGTCTATCGGTGCTTTGCTCACTTTTAGACTTGACTCAAACATTATGGAAGCTTGCTTCTAGATTGAGGTTTACTTACTCTATTGATGACTTGTCATCCCTTTCTTTACTTGATGAAATGTGAATTTATCCTTACATATCATCTTTGGTGTTAATGAGACTTGTCTCACACGTTCTAACACCCTCTTATGTGAGTATCTTTAACATAGTTGTCTTAGGTGTAAGTGAGACTTGTCTCACTTCCTTTAATACTTAATTCTGGTCACTTTCTTAACTTAGACACTTTTAATTATGTTAATACTCACTTTACTTGCTTTCGTTCATTTGGTAGCTTCATATCATCATTTATGGACGTTGAGAACTTCATTCAATGTAATACTTATGTTCATAGTTCATTTTGTTAGAGTATGTTGGGACTTGTACCAGTACATGGCATACTCTTGGTTATGGATTCATTGAATTGCCTTAGGTGTGATTAAGTTGTCATTTCAATAATTTGGTTATATGAGATCAGCAAAGGGTATGTTGGGACTTGTCCCAACGATTCGCATACCCTTTGTTATGAATTCATTTTGTTATGTATGTCATGCTTAATTTGACATTGTATTATATTGGGCACATAAGATTGGTTTAAATTTAGTGTTGGCCTAGAAATTTTGGAAATCACTCCGTAGATAATTTATTGGCACAATCCAAACATTAATTCAAATTAATTTCATGAGATTCTTATTAGCCAATTTTATATCATAGGTTAAGCAAAACATTATTAGCCATTTCGGTTAGCCTCATGTAAATACTTTAATGAACTCATCATATCAAGACAAGTCAACCTTTAACAATAACTTCACTTCATGACCGCATCACAGTTTCACAACCGAATCTTAACATACATCACGTTCTCGGACATAATCAAATCATACATTTTTTTATCTCGCTTAAGTATTGCTTAACATTATACGAATCATAACTTATAGGCTTCTTTCGAACATTTACAAATCAAGAAAATCTACGCATTAAGATCATCCAGCACCACATACCAACAACATGATCGAGATTGCATATACATATTCATTAGAATCGAAAACAAGGAGACTAGAGAGAAGGACGTTTAACAAGAACGTTAGGAAGCAACCCTAGTTTCGAGATTTCATAGATTCAAACGATTGAAAATACTCTTGGAGGAAGAATTCCAGGCGAGAAACCCATTCCTTATGTATATTCGAATCTACGATGATTACTCCACACGAAATCCTTGAAGAGCACTTCGAAATCGCCTAAGTGAGACTTTAGGGTTCTACGTTCTTGCGGTTTGCGTTCTTCCTTAGCGTTCTGAGTCTAATGCGTTTCATCGTGATTTCTAGGTTTAGGAACTGATGTCCAATTATTCAACTTTAGATTAATTAACTTAATTAACAAATTAATTAGTTAATTACTAAAATACCCCTCCTAAGTTGACTAGACATAGGAGGGCCATTGACTTAGCCAAATCCCAAATTGGCTAAGTGTCTCGGCTGTACCAAGGCTTAAATTAATTAATTTTGCTGCTTAATTAATTAATTAAGGGACTTAACGAAATTACTAAAATACCCCTAAGTCACTAGGACCACAACTAACAACTTTGGACCATCCTAGGTTAGGTATTAGGTTGTCCCTAAGTTAGTTAGGTGTCACCCGACAAAGTCCTAGGTTGTAGGATCAATTGGCTGGTCATTTTTGATTGATCCTAGGTTAGCTAGCTAGTTGGTTAGGTTAGTTAGGATGTAGAGTTTGTTAGGAAGGTGGACCCCACATGGCTGGACCCGTGCATGCCTGTCCCTAACCGCCCAACCGCCTAACGAATGCGGTTAGCTTGTCACGTGGTCCCCCACTCGGTCATTGCACATGTGTTGCTGCTCATTTCTCCCAACCGTGCACCCTATGGTTGTATTTTGGAAGTTCATTCTTTGTCCAACGATCCTCACTAGGTCCATGGACACTGCTTACCTACATGATCATTTTAATTGATCATGCGCTATGGTATCTAGGATTGATACTTGGACACCTCATACCTCATGGTTGGTATGGTTGAAAACAGAATTTTAGCTTAGGGTCTTCTTTGCAGGAACAATTCTTAAAGAGTGCTTATTCATACTTAGAAAATTGGTTTACACCTTTAGCCATATATTTTCTAATATGCCCAATATTATTAAATATTGGGCATTGAGATGCCTATCTATCCCAATACGCATTCTTGAAACCTATTTGGCTATTTAGTAGGCATATACGTTTTTCTGGAATGTTACATGGTTGCTGCGCGATGCGCCCTTGGCTCCATATCTTGGCTGCCGGGCAGCTTCATTGGCCAACGCTTGGGTCCTCCTTTGGGACCCTTAGGGTTGTCCCCAGGGAGTCGTACTTGAACGTTTTTATCCTTGGTATGTCCGTAAAGGTAGTAGGGTCATCCCCACTGGTTTTAAACTCCTAAAAACATGCACAACAAACAAGGACAAAGTAGCACGCACACAAGGCTACCGAACATCTTTGTCATTCCTTGACGTTTGACTTCCAAACTTCACCAAACACTTCTAAATCTAAAACACATCATTTTAATTCATTATTAACTCATGAAACACATGTGAAGATCTATTTCAACCTAGTTCGTTTTAAGGGTGTAACCGTTTTCCTTCGAAATCAACTTCAATAGGAGTTAAGCATCCGAATTAAAGGAAAGTAGAAATTGAGCACTTTTTTTGATTTTGTGCTTTGGTAGAATAATTTGTTTCCACTATTTTGTTCTGTTCAATGATAATTTTTCCTTCACTTACGAAATCATGATTTTTATCTTTCATGATAAAGCATTAACTTGTAGGGTGGACAATGATGCAATGGAACTTGCCGTATCTAGGATAACTGACCTTATTGATTTCTTCAGCCTTTTTTTTTTAAGAAAGATCAAAATCTTTCTTTGCTAGAAATAGAACAAACATCATAGGTATATTTAAATGAGGAAAGGAGTAGACCTTTGCCTGTAACTCCTTCATGGTTGGACGCCGCCTTTCCTCCCTTTGATATTTACTTGGGGATTCCTACTTTTTCAGTTTCTTCTTGGTGGTGACTATTACAGATGTTACTTTAAGATTGATAAATTCCTTAGTCTAGATCTGTATGGTCATACCTTTCTTTAACTAATTATTTTCCTTTTTTAGATCTGCGAAAGAAGATGTCTTCCTATGACTTGTGATGCACAACTCCATATCATGCGCTCATGTAGCAAGTTCTTCATAAGTTTGTGGTTTTATTCCTTGTAGTATGTCTAGAAGTCCCCAATGCATACCTTGAATTTGCATTTCCACATAAGATATTTTAGAAAGACGATCATTGCAATCTAGACTCATGATCTCCACGATTGATGTATTCTACCATAGCTTCATCCTTTCTTTGTTTAGTACCAGTAAACTCTATCATGGTTATGGTTTGGCCAGTTTCGTAGACATGATTTAGGAATTCCTTCTCCAACTGCTCATAATTATCTATGGACACGTGTTCCAGGTCGATTTACCTTTCGAATGTATTTCCTTTCAACAAACAAACAAATTTTCTTACCAAAAGGTCACCAGTTGTTCCTGCATTGCTACAAATTTCAACAAAGTGGAATATATGTTTCCTTTGGTTTACTTTGCCATCAAATTTTTGTAGCTTTTGTCGTTGATAGTTTATCAGCATTGATAGAGAATCAATCCGTCTTGTATATGTCTTGTAGTAATACAAGGAACTTTGTTGTGTACCGCCATATTGAGCCCTAATAGTGTTTGTTATCATGTCTTGCAATAGTTAGACATATTGTTCTGGAACTGAAGCAAATTGTTTCTCATATTTAAATCTTGACTTCTCTATAGATTTATCAATGTCCTTGTTTCCTTGATCAGAACCAGGTGGAAAAGTGGGGACATTACTGGACTCTCCGGGTGTGAAGGCCTCCAACTTGTTCATAAGTTGAGCAGTATGAAGATTTTTGTCGTCAATGGATTTCTTGAAGGCCAATACGGTTTGCTCCATCATCGCAAACATTCATCCATGTCACTTGAGTCAGCCATAAATCATTGACATTCATTGAAGTTGGAGAATCCATTGAAGTTGGAGAAGTTGGAGCAAATTTGATAAAATTCTCCAAAGAACACGCATGTGAGATTGGCCCAGGTTTTGCAATTACGACCATCGTATGAGATATTTGTTTCTCATCGTCTCCAAATAAAAGAAGTAGTTAAATCTATCTAGCCCATTGTTCTTGAACTTACATCGAGTAATCGGTTCAAGATTATTGAGATAAGCATATACGACACTAGTAGAGTCTTACATAGTATAGTATTGTATGAAAAGTAATACTCTTTTTGAAGGTCATTGCAGTAGTTAACTTTGTAGTTTCTTATTTGCAAGAGAATGAGATGAAAACAAAACCCGTCCCACCGGTCGAGCCAAATTTTTTAGCAACAAATGTTTGTACGCGTTGAAAATCGACTACGATAAAAATAATTATAAGAAAAAAAAAGTCTTTTTTTTATGAATCATTGTGAGAACAAATCTGTTGTTCTATTCATTGTCTTTCTTAAGCTCCTCCATATTTCAAGGGCCTTCAGTAGCATACTTGTCATGACCGGGAAGCACCCCCTAGAAGTAACAGGGCGTACTTGACCTCTCAGAGGTCTTATACAAACCCATAATTATCATTCATCGCATTGTCATAGATAAATTTAGCGGAAAATTTAAAACATTAATAGCACATCATATGCTAGAACATCACTTCCATTATACATATAAAATATCATAATACATATTTAAAGACTCTTAATCTCTTTGTTATCTTAGACTTGACATCATTAAAGTACATTAGGGACACGACCCTTACAATATACAATATTACTAGCTATTACATAACTTGAATAAACATGACTCAGAAAATCTTTGAACTGAAGGATTCCTTTCCTTGGACTTGGGAAACACATATCAAGCCCTTCACTTTAGAGACATACTTTAAGCATCCATAACTTTCTTTTTGATTAAAAAGGTAGAGATGAATGGTTTTAGTTTAAGAATGCACTAACTATGGCAAGCATGTAAAAACATGCAACTAAAGGGGGACATTTTGCTTTAAAACCATGCATGATGCCTTTTAATGAAAACATTATAAAACTTGATACCATAAGCATCATACAAGTCACATATTTCATTTAGGTATATACAATAGGCGCAATATCACATTAAACCATTCATTGCATTTAAGGCACATTTGGGACCATCTTACATTAACCACCCTTCATTTATAGTAAACCCCTTTTCCCTTTACAGTAAGCTTTCTTCTTTTTAACTCCTTAACTTCCCAAGTAACCCTCTAGTGATACTTGGTGCAATATATAGATAATGCCCCATTACACTATACACACTCAAGCATCACCTTAAGGCCACAAGGAAATCATACATACAACCTTCATTAATCCAACACATGCATTAATAGAACCACTTCATACAATAAGACACTTAACTCACATTTGACCCAACATACTTTATGGACCACATAGGAGAACTCATTACAAGACCACATACAAGTCAAGACTTCCAACACCATCATAGTAAGACAATTAGTCAACATTAACATACTTGGACTTCACTTTACAAAGACATCATAGAACTCTACTCATAATCTCATTCTAAGCCCACTAGTGCAATGTACATGTGAAGTCCCATTACCTCACACATACTAAGTAAACCTACAAGGAGACTACAAGCCTTAACATATGCTTCATACATCAACATGACAAGTATAGACCACTTCATACATTTCAAGCAACATCTTCATCACATATCCATTAGGACCAACATTATGCATATAAAATAGGACCATATCATATAGACTCATTAGGGCTCATACCATGAATTTCATCACAACAAGTAGACAACAGTTAATGTAATGCATAAGGACATAAACATATACATATACATTAGAACAGCTTCCTAGAATTCCCTTCAAGATATACTTGTGCAATAAATAAGTAAAGTCCCATACCCTCACCTACACTAAGAAACTTCCCTTAGGTTATCCTAGTTGGGTCCATTACTTTACATCCATTGTCAATATTACTTTAGGGAAACTATAGACTTAATCGAATTTTAGACCATGGTTGCTAAAAATAGAATTTGGTGTTGTAGAGGCTTACACCAAGAGAAGGTGCTCTACCATGCCAAAATAGAACATTAGCATCATGCTAGCATATTAGGTGATATCATTTGCTTGATCCTATTGGGCAAGCATAATTCATGGAACTGGAGGCATATATGGAAACCCTCTTTACGACAAATGGGGCATTGTAGTTATCAACCTCATGAGGACTTTGGTGAACAAGCCATCCCACATTGGGAAAGGGCACCCCTCATCTTCAAGTTCTATCGGTGCGAATCTAACTACCCTTTATTAAAAGTCATTATTATTATTAGTTATAGGCTTAGCAGAGCTAACCCCTCATATGCTTAACTCATATGTCATTGATGAGAGAGTCCTTTCATTAACCTAATTCATGTGAGAAAACCTTACACATGCACATAGCATATTCAAGAACCATCTAGTATATGATACCCTTGAGAACAGCTTTCAAGAGCCCCTCTATTGACTAGATCATCATACATGCACAATTGACATGTTTTCATGTGTGTGTATACATATATGTGAGCAAACCTTTCACATAAAGTCCCTTGATCCACACATGTTCATACTTGTACTTCATGCATGCATAAGTGTATAGGTGTAACTAAATGATCAATTCTTTCATATAAACACATTTAGACACTATGCACATTCATAACATACTCATGCATTCATATTCTTATACATAGATAACCAACCTAGGAACTACCCTATCAAGGAACACATGTGCAATGCATAGAAAAGGTCCCATACCCTTGTCAATACTAGTACACCTATCATGTCATCCTAGTTAAGGGATACATTCATACTTCATAGACATATACTTTACATGCATAGTAGTAGACATGAGTGCCTATGAGAATATCCTTTCATTAGACACCATGAACCTATACTACTTGTAAGAACTCATGAGGTGTGGGTGTGTTTACATTGATCAACATGATCACAGAATGGCTATCAATATCATATTGAGGGATCCACCCTCTTAGGACCACAATGAACATTCAAACATAGACCACACATCACATACTAGCATAGGAGACAAGACAACTTCACATTACACGCAAGACTCCTAACCTTAGCTAGTCACACATTCATATAGGGGTACATAGGTAGGGGGTTGTTAACCATTATTATATCATCAATGGAAGAACCTAAAACCATGCCTAACATAGTCATCCACGTGTTTATAACATTAGCAATACAACGTAGATCATAAACAAGATTAGGTCTAGGCATATGCTTCACATAGTGTGATCATCATAGCCACACGCTCATATAACATCAAATTTATCTTCAAGTACATGATCGACACATATATATAATAACAAGAAGTAAACACCACCACCATAAGTGGACCATACCACACAATGTCATACAAGGCCAAGTCTACAAGTAATTCTATATATAAGTAGAGAAATAGAGCAATCTTACCGCATCTCCCTTGCTTTGATCATCAATAATCAATACTCATAATTCATCAATAATACAAATATAGGTCAAAAACTTAAAGTATCATAATATTGACGAAATCATGTTTCATTTATTATAGGATCGAGATCACATTGAATACACTACATTAGAAAACTATAAAGTAGAGTAATGTAGATAAATCCTTCCGAACTCTTCACACCTTGATCCACATTGATCACTCATACAAAATACATAATAAATATACATAATAGGCAGTATATAACAATCAATTTAACATAACTGAATGTCAATACAATCACTCTAGCGTCAAGATCACATTAACCATAACATAGGCTAAATCGAGATTTGGGAGGGATCATGGTTTCATCATGAAATCGGTTTGAATTTAACATGAAAACCAGTATCTAATCATCAATTTGACATAACCATTCTTTTGAAAACGTTTTGAGAAAGAACTCATGGCTAGATTGAAAGGTAGGAAGTTTGATCATGAACTTTCGTGGAAAACATTGGAAGGAACTTCTTAAAATAAAGGTTGAATAAGGATGAAGGATCCCCATACCTCATTGTAGAATAAAACCACAAATTCTTCATGAAAAATTCACGGTAATCTAATCTCCAAGCTGTTCTTGAGATTCATGTCCAATGAGGTTTCTAGAGAGGTTTGGTTTTGAGAGGGAAGAGTAAAACTTGAAGAATGAAGTCTAATTGGGGTTTTGATATTTGTAACCAACTTAATATACCCAAAAATAGGTAAAATAACCATATAGGGTCAGGTTAGGACGTGGGGTGAATTTCTCATTCACCCCTTAGTGACTAGCATGCATGGTAGTGAAGTTGCAGGCTGCATTGACGGAAGCAATCTATGGGGCGACGTTTGATCGACGAGCCGTCATGTTGCTACGTCATTTGCTACTTTAACTCCTTCCAGGGGGATGAGCTCACACTTCTAATTGTTGAGAGACGCCCCCAATCAGTGGGGCGTCGATCCATGCACGCTCCGTCGTTCATGGTGTTGTTGATTGGCACTGCCAAGGTAGTGCCTAGGCAGTGTTTGGGGTCCTCCTTGAGGGCCTTTTGCAGGGCCCTTGGGGAGTCGTACCCAGACGTTTCCAACGTAAATACACTCATTAACATGTTAAGGACATTCCACATAAGTTTCAACCAAAAAGAACACATAAAACATGTCAAGACTCACCAAGACACACATGCACGTGCCAAGGCTAACTTTCAAACGTCACTGGACGTTCTTGGACGTTTGACCTCCAAATGACTTCAAATTAAGCATGCATAATTTAAAACACATAATTAACATACTTTAAACCTTTTTAGACACATGTGAGTCTCTAGGCACCGTAATTCATTGTGAGGGTCCTTACAATACTTCTTGAATCATTTGATGATGTATACCTCCTTGAGATGTAGTTGATCTCCGGATTTCGTTTCAAGCCAATCTCAGGGAAGAAATTTGTTGATCCCATTGTCAAAAGGATATGTAGTTGAAGAATGCTTGTTGAATAGTTTTCTTAATTCCCCTGAATGTTATGTCTCTCCCCTAATTATAGTTGTAAGGGGTGGAAAATGTGACATATGATTGGACAAAGGATGTCATTTTAATATTTGGCATGGTGTGAGTGGTTCTTGCATTTGGCTAGGATAACCACCTTATTTGGACCCATGGGATCACATTTTTTTCTTGGATTCCTAGTCATTATGGTACGTGGCATGTGTTTACTCTTTTGGGAGAGATGGACCTTGGATTAGAATTTAATAGAATGGTTTTAACTATTTGTAAACCCCAAATTAATCATCCAACCCAAATGAGTAGGGATGTAATTCAAACTTTGAATGAACTTTAATCCAATAAAATTTATGTTCTTACATTAACATTGCCTCATGCATTATATATCATAATTTGCTATAGTCAATCACAATTCAATGAAAACCATAAAAATTTGATGGACACCCTAACTTAAACAATTAAATTTGAGATTGAGAAACTTGTAACATTGGGGACCCCACAAAAGAATGAATTCTATGGGTTAATACCCCATACATTAATATTTAGGCCCCAATAAGAATGGAGGATTGATGAACTTTATTTAACCCCAACTTCTTCTTCTTCTTACTATGTTTTGAGAGAATTTGGGGAGGATGAAATTCGTTAGGGTTAGGGATAATAAAAAAATGAGGTTAAAGTGGGTAGTGTTAGGACCTAAAAATATTATATAAGGCTCTGGGTATAAGGAATAAAAATATAGTTTTATTTAGAAAAAACAATTAGAGAATATACTCAAAAGACCCTTAAAATAAGTGTCGAACCTCATCTACGATTATTGCGGACCATAATGGTTAACTGTATAATTATTGCGAAACCTTGAAATTAGACCAATTTTGATGGGACCTCCTTAAAGGTCGTTTGTCTACCTACAAACAATAGACACCAATCATAGAAACCAACTTGAAACCTTAAAATTTAATGAAGTATGAGACCCACCTACGACTTGTACAAAGAATGACTAGTTTTCCTATTGAACCTAAAGAAGGTTCTTCGACATGATTTTAGAAATGAATTCTCCCACCTCCTACGATTCCATCGACGAACCATAGATGGGACCCATGATTGAAAAAACAATCCAAAATGTTTTTATCTTTATTTTCCATATTCTGAGGTGTTAGATAAGGGATGGTAATAGAAAACATTAAACTATAACACATAATTAAAAATACAGTTTGCTTTAGTTTATTTGGGAGTTTCTCTAACTAACAAACACCACTATGAACCTTGTGATGATACAGTGTTTCTCCACGTTGCTAGAGCATTCATATACCTTGTCATGGTATAGAAAAAACTAGACTCAATGATCGACTATAAAATTCACTTCAAAGCCAACGAGGAGTCTCCCTAAAGTTGGTGTGATCCAAACCCACTCTAGCTATGTGGTTTATGGGGAGTGTGAGTTTTCTAGAATCTTACCTATATTGGTGTTCAATACTACTCCAGAATATATATCTTAATGCTCAAGTTAAAAGCTTCAGATAAGTTCTGAAAACGACCTCTTTAAGACGTACTTTTTTGTTCTTAGTTTTTTTCTCCGAAAGTGGTGCTCTCTTTCGTATGTAAAATGATACATTTAGAACAATTAAATTTACCTTAAAATTATTGAAATAAATTGTATTTAGGTTGTAATTATCAAATATAAATATGATCATGTTGTGATTTGATCATTGATAACTCGGGAAGTCAGCATTAACATTAAAGAATGATCTAGATGTCATATTTCTTAAATATTGATGACATACTCTACTAGAACACTAAGCATTAATCACACATCGTTACTTAATGTTAAAAATTTACTTTTGGAGCCATTTGTATTCCCTTAAACCCTTCTATAAATATCCTTTAAAATACTCATGAACATACTTTAAAATTTCAAAATAATGCATGGAAATAAATGCACATAGGCTTTAAACAAAATATCATTGATAGGGTTCATGTGAAATAAAATCATGAAAAGAAACCTAATAATCACAATGCATAAAATATCATTAACTCATAATTATGTAATCAAAATCTGAATAAAAATACATTTCAAATTTATTGTAGTAGATTACTCAAATTTACTCTTACTAAATCATGATATAGCGCATGAGGATGAACTAGTGCAAAACTATTAATAGCCTTGCATACCTTGAAGAACAAAGTTCTTGATAAATTTTGAAGCTGAACTTGATTAGAAGCCATGGAACTCTCGAAATTGTCTTCGTGGAGGTTTTCATTTTGAGATGGACCGTTGAGAGAGTAGAACTAAATGAAAATTGAGTACTTGGTGGAGTATATTCCCTAATGGAAGTTAAAATTCCATTGTCGGGAATTATGAGAAGTGGAAAAAAAACAAAAAAAACCTTCAATACCTCGGAATCTAATAGGCAAAACTAGGGCTAAGAGAGAAGGCAAGAGCCAAAAAGGGAGGAAGCTTGGGCAGCCTTCACCCAAGCGCTGCCTTACCTCACACAACCATCATGAAGGTTCTTGGTGGGGACCAGGATTCGTGGAGAGGTTCGTGGAGGGCTAGGCAGTAGATATTCTACACTGCCCCAAACCATGACACTCTCTATGAGCCACTTAATGGCTTATCAAAGCAACTACAGCTGTGGTAGGGGACGTGAAGAGGACTTATATTTTTTACGCGTTAAGGCGAGGTGGTGGCCATGATACATGTAAAGGGACCATCGCATCCTCTATGATTCGTGAGGGCCACCACGGCTCGTGGCGTTGTGGTGGTTTGAAAAATTTAGATCAAGTTTTTTTTGGGTCCCTTTGCTTTTAATTAAAAAAAAACATGTCGTTTTACCTAAGTATAGGACCTCTATATAAGTCATTTTAACCAAAAAACTAACCCATTCAAGTAATTTTTTTAAAAAAACAAAATAAATCCTAAATGTCTTCTCTTATATATTTCTCTATAGTGAAACTTGAAGACGAAGAAGAAGGAGATTCAAGCTAGGATCAAGTTCAAGCCTAAATTCTTTCATTGAGTTTTAGAATTGGGATTTAGGTTATGATGGTTTGCGTCCATGAATTCATTTAATTCACAGAGTCCCCAAATTCTCCTAATTTTAAGCTTACAAATCCCCTATTATTTTAGGGTTTTCTTGAATTACCATAGGTTCTCTTTATTATTAATCTAAACGGTTGAATTATGTTTTAATATCCATGAATTACTTATTCACCATGATATTATGAATTTCCCTTATGAACCCATGTGACCCCCTTATTAAAGTTATGAATCATTTGATGTGGGATATTTAATGTAAAAGGAGAGTTTTATGAAATTAAGAATGTCTTTCAGGCTTTATATAAATGAATAATGAAATTTCTATTTGAACTATGTTTTCTAAGTATTGATTATATAGAGTTGGTTTTGAACCTCAAGAGGTTAATTATGAATATGCATTTTCTTATGAAATCTATGCAATTGTTTTAAAGATTCTATGAGAATGAAGTACCAATTATGATGTCAGTTGTTGTATTGTTGAAAGCTTATTCTCATAAACACATACTAAGAATCAGGTGAAAGGTTTTATCACATTGTAAGGATTTTTAGGTTGAAAGACTTTTTTACCGAATTGCATCAGAGATTAAGAGCTATCCTAATGAAGCTAGATCTGATTGGTCATCTTAGGAAACCTTTTCATGGATAAGGAGAACAAGTATGAAAAGTATATTCCCTGGGATTTATTCTTAGAACCGATTGTATATTGATGAGAGATGAAAGCTCTCATGTAATAGAGGTTGAGTTTCTAGAAGTAATCTATTGAGCTTGAAGCTCTTCCATAGTAGAGCCCAAGATTTTAGTAATAATCTCCCTATCCCATAAAATAAGTATGCATGTGTTATGATTAGCTAGTGAATCCACATAAGCTATAAGTTCACGATTCTACCTTCAGCAAGTAGGACAACCATTTTTTGTGTGGGAGACACTAGAGATCATGTTATTACTAACATGGTCTCAATGTCGGATAATGATAATTCCCGAAAAAGACATGAATAATGAACTAAGGTTACTTGTAGAAGTAACGTATATGAGTTCAAAGTTTTTAAAGAAGTTGTTAGCTTGCATTGATCATGCTTATGACTTGATTTCTAACCCTCTTATATAAGGTTTTAGTTGGTCAAATTCATATCATGAAATGAAATGTCCCTTTGAGAATGTTTTACATATTTTTTGCTTTCTATCATACTAGGTACATTGTATTGTACTGACATATACTCTTTCCTACAGGTTTCCCAAACTTATGGTACGACCGTGAGGGTCGTTAATTTTGTTGTTACATGTTTCATTAAGATATTTCCAAACTTTTTTGATTCCTCATGCTTCGTGGGCAGACTTTTATTGCTTTAGTTCCTATTCATGTAATTATATTTTGAATATGCTATATGGTGTACACCAAATTTTATTCTATTGTAGAGATTGATATGATGAGACAAAGTGTCTAGACATCTGCTCTAAGTTTATAAAAATGTTTGGACTTGAAATGTTATTTTACTTCCATTATTCTATGTCTTATGTTATGGTACCTAAGTGTCTTATATGGAGTCCTTCAGTGTTCCATATGCCATGTTACATCTATGAGGTACCCCTGGGTCGTGAAAAACTTGGTAATCAGAGCACAAGGTTTAGAATTGTCCCAGGATGTCACATAAGCATCGTCTAGTAGAGTCTTGTTCATTGTGTGAAGTGCGCCACATTTTTGAATGAGAGGCTACAAGATTATTAAGAATGTCCAAATCTTTACTTACTCTAGAGTGCTGCGATAGATTTTATGTCTATAAGGTCTCTATCAAAAATCCTTACCTTGTGTTCTTCAGTATATGCTACTCAAAGCACTAATGCTAAAAGGAATGTAAGGGAGAATAAGAAACAATAATCTCTTCTTCAAGTTTACGTTGATCCTTCTGCCGAACAAGTCACAATGGAGTTTAGGGCGCTTTTTAAGTGTAAGCTCAAGACAGGATGTCACAAGCCACTAGGGAGGTAGTAGTTCGTGTGAATCCAAATGTGGGTACGATGGCTTGACGATCAAGGAACTTCACAATGATAAACCCTTCAGAGTTTCATCGCTCGAAAATTGATGAATATCTTGAAGAATTTATTGATGAGATTTATAAGGTTTTGATAATCACGGCATTTATCCATGTAGAAAAAGCGTAGTTGGTCGTTTATCAAATGAAAGGTGTTTCTAATGTGTGGTACAACAAATGAAAGGAAGGGAGATTGGACGATGAAGTTCCTCTTGATTTGGAGAAGCTTAAGGTTGCTTTTCCGGATAGGTTCTTTCCCCTTGAAAAGAGGGAAGACAAGGTTCTTATAATCATTAACCTTCGTCAAGGAAATATGAGTGTGAGAGAGTTGATCTAAAGTTCATTAAATTGTCTAAGTATGATTCATCAATGGTTGCAGATTCAAGTGCTAGGATGAGTAAGTTCGTTTCAGGTGTTTTTGAAATGGAGGTCAAAGAGAGCCGTGAATCCATGCTCATTATAAACATGGGCATCTTTTATCCACGGTTCATGCCCAATAGATTGAGGAGGAAAAGCATTAGAAAAAGAATAGAGATGTGAAGAGGGTTAAATTCGATGATGGTAATTTCTCTCATGCAAGGTCCGATGAACATGGTCGTCCTAGGTCTCGACAAAGGTTTTCTAGTTAACGTTTCTCAAATGTTCCTCCAAAGTTCAACATACATAGAGTTTATATCCCTTAGACTCAAGGAGGTTATTGTAATGGATCTTCATTGCCTAGGTAAGTACTAAATATGGAAGGAAGCAAGACGGTAAGTGTCTACCCGGTATGAATGGTTACTTCAATTGCGGTAATAGCGGTCACAAAATGAGGGATTTCAAAATGCTTATGACTAAAGGAAAAGAGGTAAAACAAGCTCCTCCTAGTGGTTCACGTTCCAATGCTTTTAAGAAAACCGTTTCTATACACTTCAGACTCGTGGTGTAAAAAAGGTTTCTCCCCATGTAGCTATGGGAATGTTAAATGTCTTTCTACATGATGTATATTTTTACTTGATCACGGTGCTACCTTGTCTTTTGTGATGCCATATATGGCTAAGAGGTTTCATTTTCTTCCGGATATGTTGTTAAAACAATTTTCTCTCTATACTCTTGTTGGTGATTTTATTGTTGGTAAGAGGGTTTATAGAAAGTGTCTTGTTTCCTTGTCCCATTCAATTAATCTTGTTGACTTGGTAGAGCTTGATATGTTAGATTTTGATGTTATTGTTGGTATGGATTGGCTGCACTCATGTTATACTTCCATTGATTGTAGAACTCATGTAGTCAAGGTTCAATTCCGAATGACTAATGATTAGTTTATCTTTTGTCTCAAAGCTAGAAAGATTATTTCTAAGTGTTGCAGTTACCATCTTGTTAGGATGAAGGATATAGATTCTGAAACCCCTATTCTTTAGTTGGTCCCCACTACTAATGAGTTTACAGAAGTTTTTACTGATGACATACCCGTTATTCCTCCAGAGGAGGAAAGAGACTTCACTATTGACCTTGTCCTAGATAAACAATTGAATTTCCCTGATAGAACTTAAGGACTTGAAAGAACAATTGAAATCTTTTTTGTGTATGGATTTTATCTGATGAAGTATCTCTCCATGGGGTGATCTAGTTTCGTTTGTTGAAAAGAAAGATGGTTCTCTTTGTAAGTGTATCATTTATCGTCAGTTGTACAAGGTGACCTTTTAGAATAAGTATGCTCTTCCAAGGATGGATGATTTTCTTGACCAAGTTCAAGGGGCAAGTTGCTTATCTAAGATTGACTGTAGGTTGGCTTATAACCAATTAAGGGTAAGCGAAAATGATATTCCAAAGACGATTTTCGAACTCGGCATGGTCATTATGAGTTTTTGTTACTGTCGTTTGGGTTGGCTAATGTTTTGGAAGCGTTTACGGATTTGATGGTTAGGGTATTAGACAATATAATGACCTGTGTGTGATTGTGTTCATTGATGATATGATCTATTCAAGAAGTGAGAATTAGCATGTTGATCATTTAAGGATTGTGTTGCAAATTCTAAAGGAACAACAACTCTTTGAAAAGTTTAGCAAACATGAGTTTTGGTTATGGTCCGTAGCTTTAATTGGTCATATTGTTTCAAGTTAGGTTATTGATGTCATGACCGGGGAACAACCCCTATTCGTAACCGGTGTCTTCATCCTCTTAGAGGCCTTAAAAATGTCCTTAGCATTCATCATTGCATTTCATAGGTAGAAAAATACGAAAAATTTCAAACTTCCTATATGTAGTTTACATAGACTTCTCATTTATCAAAATATAGTCTACATAGTCTCACACATAAGCTGCCATAGAAGTACAAAATTTGGGGCATAGCCGATACACTATTACAATATGTCTATAGAACTTACAACAACGTCTCTAAAGATAAGAAAATGAAAATTATCTCAGATATAGTCAAATAGCTAGAACTAGAATAGTGAGTTTCATCCTCGGACTTGTGGCATCACCTACATGGAGATCTATCCAAGCTTCTTGAAATTTGGCCTTGAAACTCTTCAATGGCTCAAACCTACATTATTGTAGAAATATAGAGAATATGGGTTAGTACAAACCACATGTACTAAAAATGAAAATATATGCAATTAAAATATTTAGACACATGCTAAATCGAATATTTTTTTGAAAGCATGCTAAGTTACTTTAAAAGCCTTTATGCACATTCCATGCATATATAAGTCTACAACAACAATGAACCATAGTTAGCAATTCATGCGTAGAATACATTTCATCAACATATCATAAAACCATACTCACAATCCCAATCCAAGCCAACTAGTGCAATGCCTACATGAAGCCCCATGACCCCACATTTACTAAGTCAACTAGCAAAGGAACCATAAGAATTGTCTTTACATCGTATAACCTCAAAAGAAGTATATTCAATATCATACATGGCAATCTAAACCAACATGTATATCAAGTGAATGCAACATCATATGAGACCAACATTATATAGAACAAACATTTTGCATTTCATTCATAAGTATATAGAGATATCACCCTATGAGTTCCCTCAAGGCCTACATGTGTCCCATGTTATTACCTACACTAGTATACTTATCAAGTCATCCTAGTTATTATGCTTGTTTTACTTTCTTTCATTCATTAATTTTATTTTCGAGAAGCTATGCCAAAATTGACGATTGACCATGTGAGCTAAACATGGAATCTGGTTTCATCCCCTCACACCAAATGTAGGGCATCTCACTTTCCAAGGTAAGACATAAACATCATTATAGCGTCTACGCGGATTCACTATCTAGGTTTCCGATGGGGCACATAGTTAAGGAACTAGGAGGTTGTTACATGAAACCCTCTATATGGTATAGCATTATAATTTCAAACTCATGAGACCTTAGGTGAACCTACCTTCCTTATTCGAAGGGACACCTCTCATTGTCAAGTTCACTCGGTACTAAGCTAAATATTCCCTTTTAGAAGTTTCTTTGAGTGTTACACAACATTAGTTTATATCGTAGGTATTAGGAGTGTAGCCCCTTCTATAACATGATTATATCTCCTAGGTTCTAGGATGAGAATGTACTGTCATCACAATCGAACCTTTAAGTGAGACATTACATCGTAATCATATTAGTAAGATGCATAAGAGAATTCCTTCCAAGCCCTCATAATATTACCTTCTCATCATCTCACATTCATTATACACATATCCTAATAATACATGCATAACTTTATCATTTGCATTTCAATTGAATAATAACATCAAGGATAGGCCAACATCAACACAATAATGCATTCATTATCTTGGGAGTCTTACCTATGTCTTCCAAGAATCTCATCAATGCTCTCACATTAATTCCATCATATTCACACCATAATTAAATCACTATCATAATATATTGGTAAGTTATCATGAACATATTCAATTTAATCCCCTTTCAATTATAACCAATCCAATTCACAAGTTAGGGTTGGGGGAAGATGGGTGTTCATGGGTCTTTATGTATATTTAGGGCAAAGCTTTAAGGAATACTTCAATACACACATAGATATACATAAATCATCAAAAATAATCGAATTTAGACAACACAATACAACTTTTAAAGTAGACCCACGAAATTTGATGAAAACGAGACATTTGAAGAACTTTGAAAGCCAAACTTTGAAGAACCTCTTAGGGAAAGGAGCCCCATGAGTGAATAACCATAATACCTTGAGAATCCTTGAAGAATGATGAAGGAAAACTTTTATATTAAAGCACTAGGAAGACTTAGGGTACTTATATAGTCCTAAACTAGAGAGATCTGAGGGCAAAGTAGGTTTTTGGATTTATGAGGTGTTAGGCTGATTTAATGACTCAGGGTACATATATAGTCCTAAACTAATAAATTATAACCAACCTTAACCCCCAACTAATTAATTAATTAATTACCTAACCACACCTTAAATAACTCTATGGAGGAAGTGAGCTGGGGTCCAGCAACGAGACCCCGTTGACGCCCTGCCGAGCAAACCACTGGCCGTACTGGTCAAGCGTGGTTTGGCACTGAGGGTCTGTTTTTAGGGCTCAAGGGGTAGAGTTTAAGTATATAACAACGAAAACCATCGACGGTGTGTCATCCCATCGATGGCCCGTCATTTTCCCTTCGTGGTTCACAGTGTCTTTTGACAGCTTTTGGGGTCAAAACATTTGGCCCTCCTCAAGGACCCTTAGGGAGTCGTACCCGGACGTTTTGACCCTGAAAACATTCTATGGTGTAATCTATACCTTTTCACAATTTTTGACTTTATACGACTTTTTAAACCGCTTGAAACACCTAAAGGAACATTAGTTCTCTTTCACTAGTCTCCGGACGTCGTGGTCGTTTCTTGACGTTTTGATTTTATCACTACTTAATCAAGATAATTACCTCTGTTTAAGTCTTAAAAACTCTATTTTATGGCATTGTTCATCAAGTGAGGCTCTAATATAGGTTATTAGATTTCCGAGCTGTAACAATAAAACTCCTTGGGGAATATTTGTCCTCGAATGATACTTTAACATCTTTTTGGAAATATGACTCAAGTCTAGCAGCCCAAAAAACACATGACATATAATAATGACTCTAAAATAAAATGAGGAAATATTCACTCCATTCTCAACACAAAAAAAAATCACAATGAGGTAAAACTTTAACAAATACCAAAATGCACATATTTCATGATTTGACATTATGCAATGAGGAATGTCCTCCTTCTCATATAGTTCAATACTTTCAACAAGAAGCACTACATGATTTTGTAACTTCACACTTGAGCAATTTCACAAGAAATATCACATAATTCAATATACCGAACATGTAATCATGTTTTATCATGTATGAAGACACATAGTTCAAGGCATATATGAAACATGGATTTTTCACAATATTATGCATGGTGAAGGGAAATCATAAAAAAATTCACAACATGCTTACGAGCCTTCATAGACTAAACTAAGGAGAAGTTACCAACCTCAACCTTGAATAGAATAGGAAGGGAAAAGATGAGGGTATCGGGACATCATGTTGGCCTAGGCCTCCAAAGTAGAATTTTCCACTACTTTGTTCTTCAAATGAACCTTCACGGAAGCTACTTATTTATTCCTCAACTTATTAACTTGCCGGTCTAAGATCTCAACTGGGACCTCTTCATAGGAAAGATTCTCATAAACCTTTAATCCTTCTAGAGGAAGGATAGACAACAGATCACATGTACACTTTTTGAGCATGGACACATGGAAAACCAGATGGACCGGAGCAAACTTTATAGGTAGCTTGAACTTATTGGCAACACTTTTGATGCATTTCACAACCTCATATGGTGCCACATACTAGGGACTAAGTTTACCTTTCTTCTCAAACCTCATCACCCATGTCATGGGTGATATCTTCAAATAACCCATGTAACCTACCATTAACAAAAAGTCTCTCTTCCTATTGTCGGCATATGTTTTTTTTGACTTTAGGCCGTCTTCAGATGATCTCTTATAAGTTGGAATTTCTCCACATCTTTATAGATTGCTTCAGGACCTAATAGGGCAAACTCACCTACCTCAAACTACCCAATTGGAGATCTACATCTCCTCTCATAAAGGGCCTCAAAGGGTTCCATGTCAATACTCGAATGATAACTATATTCTAGGCAAATTCAATTAATGGTAGATGATCATCCTAATTACCCTTGAAGTCAATAACACATGCTCTCAACATGTCATCCAATGTTTGGATGGTTCATTATGCCAAACCATTCGTTAGTGGATGAAATACGGTACTAAGTTTCCCCTTGGTACCTAGTCCACTTTGGAATGCTTTCAAAAACCTAGAAGTGAATTGGGGACCCCTATACAAGATGATACTCTACGGAACCCCATGAAAACTCACAATCTCATCAAGGTACAATTTAGCATATTCCTCCACGGAATAAGTAGCTCTGACAGAGATAAAATGGGATGATTTTGTCAATCCATCCACCATAACCCATATTGCGTCAATTTTCCTCCGGGTTCGAGGCAACCCAAAAACAAAATCCATATTGACATATTCCCACTTACAATTAGGAATATATATTGATTGATTTAAATCTCCCGGTCTTTGATGTTCGGCCTTGAGTTGTTGACCATTAGGACATTTAGCCACAAACTCCGCTATATCCTTCTTAATAATGTTCCACCAATAGACCTCTTGTATATTATGATACATTTTGGTAGGACGCGGATGAATAGAATATCGGGCGCACACAACCTACCTTGGTACCTAAGTATACCATCCCCCCCTTGGGAGAATAATTCAGTAAGCTTACTTATAACCGATTCGTCAACTCCATCAATAGAGGATCAAGATATTGCTTAGACTACACCTCAACCACTAAAGACAACTCGTAGTTATGATGAACCATTTGGAGAATCTTCTAACCAAGCACCCAACCGGTCCTATCTATGAACAACTTTCATTACCTCTTTCCACCCTCTTCAACAGGAGCCACACTACCCATAGTCATTTGACTCAAAGCATTCTCAAAAATATTTTCTTTTTCGGGGTGGTAAAGGACACTAATGGCATACCCATCAAAAGCTCTAACCACTTTATTTTCTAGAGATTCAACTTCTTTTAAGTGAGCACATATTGGAGACTCTTATAGGCAGTGAATACGTCTATATAGACACCATATAGATAATGTCTCCATATTATAAAAGCAAACATTATGGCCGCTAATTCAATATTATAAGTTGGGTAGTTCTTCTCATGCACCTTGAGTTGTCTAGAGGCATAAGCTATCGCCTTAGCATGATGCAAGACGACACAACCCAAACCTACTCGAGAAGCGTCACACTCTATAACAAACCCTTCAGTACCCTTTGGTTCGGTCAACACAGGAGTGGAGGTAAGACTATCTTTCAACTCTTGAAAGCCTCTTTCACAACCTTCCGACTACTCAAACTTTACTTTCCTTTGGGTTAACGTTGTCAAAGGAGAAGCAATGGATTCAAACCCATCAACAAACCTTCTATCGTACCCGGCTAGACCCAAGAAACTTCTTATGTTGGTGGGAGATAGAGGTCTAGGCCAATTCTTGACCGCTTCTGTTTTTTTTATCGACGTCTATACCCTCATTTGAGAAAATAGGTCCATGAAAAGCAACTAATCTCAACCAATTCACACTTACTAAACTAAGCAAAGAGTTGATGTTCCTTGAGGACTTGCAATACTAACATCAAATGACACTTGTTTTCATCCTCACTCTTGGAACATATAAAGATATCATTAATAAATACAATTACAAAGGAATCAATATAATTCCGGAACACCATATTCATAAGGTCCATGAACGCCATATGGGCATTAGTTAACTTAGAAGAAATGACTAAAAAATCATAGTGACCATACCTTGTTCGGAAAGCCATTTTATGAATGTCAACACATCTAACTCTAAGTTAATGATAACCCAACCTCAAGTCAATTTTTGAAAAGTAACTCGCACCTTGGAGTTGATCAAATAAATCATGAATTCTAGGAAGAGGATACTTATTCTTTATAATGACCTTGTTCAATTTTTGGTAGTAAATACACTAGACCCATCTTTCTTTATCACAAATAATAGAGGGGCGCCTCACGGAGTTATGCTTTGTTGTTTAAAACCCTTGTCAAGCAAATCCTTGAGTTGAGCCTTCAACTCTTTCAACTCGGCCGGAGCCAGCCGATATTCAGGAATTGATATGGGTTTAGTATCCGGCATCAAGTCTATGCCAAAATCTATTTCCCGTTCGGGTGGAATTTCGGTTAAGTCAACAACTTCCAGAAAATCCTTCACTACGGGGACAAACTCTAAAGAAGGAATCTCGGATTCAAGGTCCTTGAACCTCACAACATGGAATAGACATCCCTAGGAAATCATTTACAAGCTTTTAGACACGAAATGATTTGACCTCTAAGGGTTGAGTTTCCCCCCTTCCACTCTAAGATGGGTTCATTTGGAAATTTGAACTTAACCACCCTTGTTATACAATCTGTTGAAGAAAAACGAAAATGTAAGCAATCCATTCCCAATATTACATCAAAGTCTAACATGTCAAGTTCTACCAAGTTAACCAAAGTAATTCTATCAGACAACATTATAGGACAATTCCTATAGACTCTTTTAGAAACCACAGAGTAACCGATCGGGGTAGAAATCGGAAAAGGTTCAAATAAGACATCACAAAGCATATCAAACTTCATAGCCACCAAAATAGTTATAAAATATGAAGTGTCACCGGGATAAAGAAATTCATATACATTAATTTGAAATACTTGCAACATATCAGTAACAACATCGGGAGAACCCTCTTGATCACCCCTAGATTTGAGAGCACAGAAGGCGGTTCTTCTTAAGAGCATCGAAACTTGGACCTCTTGTTTGTGCTTGATTACTCTCTATATATTGAGTCTTTGTAATGGGACAATCTCTAAGCATATGACCATTCTTTCTACAACAAAAACAAGTATCCGTACAAATTATATATTTACCCCATGGTTCTTGTAACATTTGGCACAACTAGTTTTCTCACCTTGAGAACCACCACCTTTTCCTCCTTGAGGCTAAGGGTTAGACACCCTATCCTTGTTAGCCCTTGGTTAATTAGAAGGAACTTGGTTGGAGAACCTCTTCTTAAACCTTGGCTTGTCTTGAATTTCAATCCTACCCTTAGAAGTACCTTCATCATAGGACCTTACCCTCTTGGCCTCCCTATTCTTCTTCTTAAGCCTACTCTCCTCAACTTGTTGAGCATGCACCTTAAAATGGAAATGTCCATGTTGTCATGAAGCATCGCCGCACGATATTCTTCCAAAAGATCATCAGACACGCCCGTAACAAATCGCTTCAAATAATCTCTGAGATTTGTGACAATAAAAAGGGCATACTTAGACAACTTAGTGAATTTTCAAGAGTACTCATGAAAACTCATACCTCCTTGATGAAGGTTGATGAAATCTTCCACTTTTGCCTCCCTTTTCTCCTTCGTGAAGAACCTATCAAGAAAGGCCCTCCTACAGATTTCACAACTCACAGGTCTCGGTCTCAAAGCCCTATTGTCCTTACATTGAGTTTACCATGTTTGAGCCACATCCTTGAGTTGGTAAGCGACTAGCTCGGTCTTCTCATTTGAACTCACCCACATAGCATACAAAATCTTATAGACCTCATCAAGAAAGTCTTGGGGGTCTTCATCAACCTTATGCCCAAAGAACATGGGAGGGTTCATCCTTGTAAAGTCCCTCAAGCGAGAAGCCAAGGTACTGGTATTTTTTGTTCCCGCAGGGTGCAACTTCCCAGTTTGCTTGATCCAACGTAGACTCATCTTGAGTAGTTACGGCTTCAGTTAGAGTAGTCATGGCTTGAGCCAAGCTTAGGAAATCGTCCTTTCCGTCATATCTGGAGGATTGATCGGAGCATGGTCACCTAAAGGAACTTGTTCCTGGGGAAGAGCTTGATTGCCTTGGGGTGGAGCTTGGTTTTTTAGGGGAGGAGCTCTCGTATTAGAAATCTCCTCGTCCACTCTTCTTGCGGCTGCCCTTCTGTTAGTCAGAGCCTATAACCACAATAGAAGGATTAGATTAAAAGGACACATAGAGTTATGACTCTTGAGGCACGACCTAGGAATACCAAGAAAATGAGAATTTCCTAAGTATCATGAAAACCTCTCATTCATAAGTGTGGCGTGGTTAACAATTATGAACAAGACTCTACGTAGATATGGTTTGGTGAGACATCAATCCTAAGATTATTAAACCCCATGATCTGATACGAAGTTTGTCACGACCGGGGAGCACCCCTAGCAGTAACCGGTGTCTTCGTCCTCTTATAGGCCTTAAACAAGACCTTAGAATTCATCATTACATTTCATAGGTTGCAAAATACGGAAAATTAAAAACTTTACATATGAAGATTACATAGACTTTTCATTGATCAAAATATAGTGTACATAGTCTCCCATAGAAGTACAAGATTTCGGACATAGCCCTTACACTATTACAATATATCTCATATAGAACTTACAACAAAGTCTCAAAAGATAAGAAAATGAACATTGTTTTAGACATAGTCAAATAGCTAGAACTAGAATAGTGGGTTTCATCCTCGGACTTAAGGACTCACCAACTTGGAGATCTATCCATGCTTCTTGAAATTTGGCCTTAAAACTCTTCAATGGACTGAACCTAGATTATTGTAGAAATAGAGAGAATATGGGTTAGTACAAACCACATGAACTAAGTATGAAGAGATATGCAATTAAAATATTTTGAAACATGCTAAAAGGACATTTTGTTGTAAAGCATGTTAATTTACTTGAAAAGCATTTATGCACATTCCATGCATATATAAGTCAACAATACAACAATAATGAACCATACTTAACAATTCATGCTTAGAATACATTTCATCAACTTATTATAATACCTTGATCACAATCCCAATCCAAGCCAACTAGTGCAATGTTTATGTGAAGCCTCATAACCCCACATAAACTATGTAAACTAGCAAAGGAACCATAAGCATTGTATTTACATCATATAACCTCATAACTAGTGTACTCAATCTCATACACAACAATCTAAACCAACAACATGTATATAAAGTGAATACAACATCATATGAGACCAATATTGTGTAGAATCAACATTCTTGTAACTTGGCATTTGGTGAGAATCATATGTAGAATCAACAATTTTAGTTTAATTTAAATTCAAAAAACAAGTAATATTTTATTTGGTTATAATTTACTATTAACTTCTTTAATTTTTAATTAGTTTTAAAATATTAAAATAATATTCTTAGATTATATTGTAATTAAATTAAAATAATAAGTTTAAATCTCCTCTCTTTCAACTCCACTACCCCACCTGCACAACCCATTCCCCCCACCCCCAATTCTGCATACACATAACTATACACACTACACACACGACACACAAATCCTTACCTTCTTCGTACCCCAAACCTATATATTAATACAACACTCGGGAGAAAAACTCATCAACACAACAAAAGAAAAAACACACACTGCACACACAAACATTCACGCAGAAAGAAAAAATAAGAAAGGAAAAAGAGGAAATTCATTTTATTTTTAGTTCACTTTTCTTTTGAAAGTTCATCAATACATTCATATATATTCTTGCCTTTTCATTACTACTTTATTTAAACACAACACATATACCATCACAAGCAACCTACAAATTTTGTGAGTGTTCTAATTGATCTTTGGTCAAGATTTTGCAGTTATTGTTTCTTCATTTAAGGTTCAACTTGACCTTATCTCTTTAATTTATTTATGAAATTAGATGTAATTATTATGATAAGTTTTTTTTACACTATTATTTTACTCATAATTTGAAGGAAATGAAGAATAATTAAGTATTAATCTGTTTTTAAATGAAAGTAGTTTTATTTGGTAAAATTATTGTAGTTTATTTTATCCAATAATTATTGACATTTATTTTAAATAATTTTTATTGTATTGTTTGATTAGAAAGTGTATATATGATGTTGATGTTAGTTTATTGAGTAATAAAAATATAAAATATTAAAATATAAAATAAAAAGATATGATATGATGCAAGAATTATATATTGTATCCTCAATATTTCGATTTGTTTTACTTTATTTGGTTTTATATATAAAGGAAAATATTGATTTTTAATGACTAGATGAGTTTGAGGTATTTTAAAAAAAAATCAATTAAGAATGTGGTTATACATCTTTTTATGAGATATTAAAGGAAAGTCAAGGATGCGGTTACACATGTTGGCCAAATTATTTTAATACTTAACGTTCATTAGTTTAAATCAAGAGGTGTAAATATAAATTATTAGGTGTGAGGAACTCAAGAGGGAAAAACAATTATGCCTCAAAATTTCAAGACCAAAAATACGGTTACGCATCTAGGTCGAAACCGAATAAAAGTACAAAAAAAATATAAATGCGAACAAGTCCTGGCCTGAAAATAATATATCCAAAAATCTTTTAAGTCAAGTATAAGTCAATAAAAGTGACCTTTCTAGAACCACGAGACTTGAGGATTCCTAATACCTTCCCCTTAGTCAACAAAACTTCTTACTCAAATTTCTAGCTAGTTTTCACACCAAATAACGAGTCATTTGCTTTTAATTAGGAATTAAATAAAAAGGTGACTTGGAAAACCAAAACTCAATTCCAAGTGGCAATTTTGAAGCTGTAAAATAAATCGTTAATCAATACTATCACTTAAAATGGAAAAATCCTCCTACCGCGCGCAAAAAGGGGTGTGAAATCTGTCGTGACTCTGCTGGGGATTAACAAGAATTCGAGCTTTATTATATTTACTTTTACTTGATCTTTTTTTGGAGATTTTGTGTTTTATGGCCAAATGTGCTACTTGCTTCTCATTTATTGTTTTTATATTGTTGAATTGTATTAAATTATTTTATTTTGCACAACCATTATAAGTCTATGAACACATTCACACATGGTCACATGAATGCATCTATGCCTCCTATTTTCCCTCAAGTCTTTGAACACATTTACACACCCGCAATGAAGTTAGAATAGCACTGGTATTGATAAGTTGCCCCTCCCGAACTCGAGTTTTCCACTTGAGTAAGCTAGTCTAGACACATGTCTCCTTTTAGGTAATGGTTCCATTAGTAGGTTTCACTCATTTACGTAATTTTATTTGACTTAGTGAGTCACAAAAAAAGAGTTGGGTCCATCGAGCAGAAGTATTCCACTCTTATTTGACCACTTAAAACACTTTATGTGCTACATAAAAATGAACTTATTTAAAAAGTCTCTATAAGTTCACTCATTGTGATTAGTGTAATGAAAAAAATATTATATTTTAGTTTTTACAAAAAAAAAAGAAAAAAAAAAGAAAACATAAAAGTATTTTTTTAATTAGGAGTTGTTATACCTATTTTATAAAATGAAAAGAAGATTTTTAACTACAAAAAAAAATAAAAATTATATATTTAAGTTTCTTTATGTAATTAATAAATAAAATTAAAATTTTGTATTTTCATAATCTTTGAGAAATATTTCATTTGTCAAGTCAAGTGTTAATATCTAAAATTAAATCGTTCAATCTAAATGAATTGTGCACACCTGATTCTCTTCTCAATGAGATACATAGACAACTCTCTTTGTGTTAACTGATCTTTGTTTTTTTAAAACAAAAAAAATAAAAAAAGTCCTTCAAATTTTTCTTTAAAAAACGAAGAATAATTTGTAGTATTTATTCAACTATTTTTTTCTTCTTACAGAAAAAAGATTTTATCTATATAATGTTAGAACTATTTTAATTCGTCATTCAAAAGAAAAAATAGAAATTCAAGATCAAAAATAGATTGTTTCTTATTTTTATTTTATTAAATCAAGAACACCAAAGATTTATCTTAGATTTCTGAAGAAGAAAATATTCCTTAGTAAAATAAATTATGCAAAGATCTTAATAATTTTCTCAAGCGTGTTATAAACGCAGTCTAAATGAAATTGATCAATGTATCATTTTTAAAATACACTAAACTACAAAAAAATAATCAAATAATAATAAAGTAATAAATATAGTTAAGCGAGCTAGGATTAAACGTTAGGTTATCTAAGCTCGTTCTATATATAAAAAAATATGTGTATGCATGACGTGCAAAATGCGATTATAACTGAACATGGTCTAACCCTAACAAGCATTATTATCCATCCAAAGCTAAACTAAGGTTTTTTATTTGTGGTTAAGTTTTTATCACATCCCGACAATACAATGTCAAAAGAAAAAAAAATGACTCACAAAGACGAAAATGAATCGGACAATGATGAGGTCCATTATCATATGATGTCACAGGAAATAGTGTCAACCGAAGAGGTAGGGATACTAAGACAACAAATGACAGAGATCAACCAAGTTTGGATGAGTGGACAATCTCCACCGTCTTCATTCTGTGATTATCTAGTACAAATATGTCACCCCCTTTCCAAGTTTTTATAAGTGATTCAATTTATTCACCTCGATTCGATCCATATGCTAATGCATCTAACGTAGCTGGAACTTCTACAGTGTGCCCTTCTAGTAAATCAATGACGAGTAATCCACTCGTCGTGTCGACTGCGCCGACTAATAGCGTCTCACAGCCTATAATGAAGCCGAAATTGAATAGTGGTCCTTCACCTAAAGTTCAAAATGATCGAGATTATACCCCTTAATTTACTTTTTAAATTTAAGTTTTTACCCTCACACTCATCAGTATAGTTCCCTTGTTGAAGTTGTAAAAGCTGTTAAGAATGAGGAACATGAATAAATGACTAGAAAATAAAGACTTTGGAACGTAATGTGAGAGATATGCATTAGGGGGTCATAAAAGTGTCACATTCAATGATTTGTGCATGTTTCCTCACGTTCATCTACACATCGATTTTAAAACTCCTCAAGAAATATCAAGGACATGGAGATCCTCTAGCTCATTTAAAGAGATATTGTAATCAACTGAGAAGGACCGAAAACAATGAAGAATTGCTCATGACATATTTTTGGAAAGTTTGATGGGAATTTCCTCAGAATGCTTCATAGAGAAAGGTATTTATAAATGGAGTACATGGAATAATTTGGCTCGATGTTATGACAAAAAATTTCAATATAACATTGACATAGTTTCAGATCGTACTTCACTTGCCAACAGGAGTAAAAAAGCCACCAAAATTTTTCGTGAATATGCTATTAGGTGGAGGGAACAAATTGGTAGGGTTAAACTGTCAATGAAAGAGTATGAATTGATTGATGTTTTTCTTCAAGCACAAGAACCCAACTATTTTCATTATTTAATTTCTGTTATTGGAACAATATTTGCTGAAATTATTAAGATTGGTGAATTGGTGGAAAATGACATCAAGTCTGAAAAGCTTGTAAGTCAAGCTTGTTGTTGTTGTTGTTGTTGTTGTTGCTGCTGCTGTTGTTGCTGCTGCTGTTGTTGTTGCTGCTGTTATTGTTGTTGCTGTTGTTGTTGCTGTTGTTGTTGTTGCTGTTGTTGTTGTTCCTGTTGTTGTTGCTGCTGTAGTTGCTGCTGCTGTTGCTGCTGCTGTCGTTGCTGTTGTGTTGTTGTTGCTGTTGTTGTTGTTGTTGTTGTTGCTGCTGCTGTTGTTGTGGTTGTTGTTGTGGTTGTGGTTGTGGTTGTGGTTGTTGTTGTGGTTGTGGTTGTGGTTGTTGTGGTTGTGGTTGTGGTTGTGGTGGTTGTTGTTGTTGTTGTTGTTGTTGTTGTTATCATTATTATCATTATTATCATTATTATTATTATTATTATTATTATTATTATTATTATTATTATTATGAACATACCTTCGCTTCGCATAGAACATCCTCTACCTAGTAGATCCATTGGCTAACTTTACGTGATCATCAAAAAGTATGATACATTAATACCCATGATGGCTACATGGCTAAATGGGGACTTGAGTTATCTGAACTCTCATTCCCACATCGGTGGTCAATACTACTCCCAAAACATACTTTAGCTCATAGTTTTAAATAAAACTTCCTTCCTTTGGGTTGAGATAATTTATTGAACCCTTTAGCTTAAAAATATCCTTTTTGGAAACAATGTTACCCTCTTTAGTTCAAAACTCTTTCGAAACTTCTTTAGTGTCTTTTTAACTTAAATGTAAAACATTTATTAAACTTTAGGGAAATACTTAGTCCCCCTTTATAATTTTAGAGGATTGAACTCAACTCTTGTTCTTTACTTAACTTGAAACTTTAACTCTTAGGGAATACTTAGTTCCCTTATATCTTTTGAGAAATGAACTCGACCTTTACTCCTTTCCTTAACTCGAACTTGAGCCTTAAAACAAACTTTAAAATGTTTAAGTAATAGTCTAAGAACTTTAAAAACTTTACTTTTACTCACTTCATAGATTTAGACTTGACTTCTTACTTTTAAACCTCATAACTTCTTGACTTTGACTCTTAACTTTCCTTGAATTGAAGTATGGATTCAAGGTTTCAGTTTGAGTTCTTGGATGATTTAAAGGTATTTAGAAATCATTAGAAATGATTAGAAATCATTGGAGGATGTTAATATACCTTGGAAGGACTTAAAAAGGTTAAACTATGAAAACTGGAAAAAAAACGCCGGGTCGGGAGTATTGGTGGCGTGCCGCGCCAGCCTTAGTTGACTGAGACCTGATTCTAGCGCACTGGTGGCGCGCAGTGCCAAGTCTTGGTTGACTGAGGTCAATTTCTGGCGCACTGTAGGCGTGCCACGCCTGCCTCTACCCATATGCGTCTGACGAATCTTTCAACTCGTTTTCCATCTCTAAACTCTCCAAAACTTCCTAGATCTTTCCCTAAATGATTGGTACCATTGGTACTATCAATAACTACTGAATTCAACTCAAAATAACTTGAAGTAACATGTTTTCTAATCAACAACGACAACCAACAATCCAATCAACAAGAAATCAAATGTTCTTTCAAGATCTTATCTCCTAACATGAAATAAATCCATAATTTCGCTGAACTGAAACAAATTGATTTGTGGGTGAAAAAACACAACACAAAAGATCCCACATACCTTGTTAGGGATCACCCCCGACGAAATCCATAAATTGATTCTTGACATTCTTGCGCCTTCTTCTCCCTTCTCCTCTTTTCTCCTTTCTCTCAAAACACTAGTTTATTTTTTAAGTGCACAAACTGAATGGGATCAATTTAGACCCCAACATATCATCCCAAAAACGAATTTGATAATTGACTTGGGAATAAACCAAAACACCCTTAACAAATCTGGATTTGTAACTTTCCCTGCTGAATAGCCCAACTTCCAAAAGTCAATACGACCTCTAAAATCTTCAAACTTTGTGTCGTTGGAAAGATCTTCCGACGAGATTTTCATCCATATAAAGAACTCACTCAAACTCTTTCTGAGCTGTAAATTATGGCCGTTTGAAAATGACAAAAAGCTCACTTTTGGAATCTGGAAATTTTCTAGATTTCCTTACTTATTTCCAAATTTGACTCTTCTTGTTTTTCTTCGATTAACCTTAGTTTATCTAGAATATGAGATGTTACACTTTTATTTATAATGGTTTTCAAGTGAAACATGAATTTGAAATTCAAGAACAAAGTTTCAACTCTTTTTTAGAATGATCAATCTCATGATAGCTAGAATCAGCTTCTTCAATGCATATAGTAGCATGGCTTCTTGAGATCTATTTCTATTAGTCTTCTGATAAAAAAAAAACATATAGTCATTCAAGAGAATTTTTAATTTGTCATTTTGAAGGATGCCAAAAGCTCATTCCAAGAGACAAGTTCATCCTCAATCCAATTCAAGATCAAGATATTCATCCAAAAATTAATATGATATCCGAAAGTCGAGAGTCAAATGAAGACTCAACAGATGCTGAAAATATAGAAGTTTGTCCTTTCATTTTCGTTGTGATTATTAGTTTTCATGTTTTTTTGTAATTAAGGATAAGAGCCTCGATCTTGAGCCTAGATTAAATTTCACTTAACATCCATTCATCACCTCATCTCCTTAAACTACACGTGACTTGATTCCCTTATAATCCCGAATATGTAGGATGTCCAAGAAAAAGATTCGACAACACAACTTTTTCTTTCAAATAAGAGTCCGGTAAAAGTTAATACTTTGTGTACTTCTTTGTCAGAAAATTCTTCGTGTTTTCGGTAAAAGATGGGCAAATTGTTGACACGTTACTTTTGATCGAACATAAGATTTTAGACTATTTTTATTTCTTAAATATGTTTTTATGTCTATGTTAGATATTTTAAATTTTTCTTATTTTGCTAACTTAAATTTAAAATATTTGAAAATAAAAAAAGTAATATTTTTTATTTTAATTTATATTTAAAAATAAGTAAAAAAATTAATTTATAATTTACTATCAACTGTTTAATTGTTTACTTAATTTAAAGAAATTAAAATAGTACTCTTATAATATATTATAATCAAATAAAAATAATAAGTTTAGATACCCACTCTTTCAACTCTACTACCCCACCTGCACACCTACCCCCCCTATTATGCATATGCATACACATACACTATACACTATACACACTATACACATCTCCGCACCTTCTACGAACCCCATACCCTATAACACAACACACATGAGAAAAATATCAGCAACACAACAAAAGGAAAAACACATACTGCACACACAAACATTCATGCAGAAAAAAAAATCGAAAAAGAGGAAATTCAATTTATTTTTAGTTCACATTTTTTTACAAAATTCATCAATACATTCATATATTGTTTTCATTTTTCATTATTATTTTATGTAAACACACCACATAAACCATCAGAAGCAACCTTTAAAATTTGTGAGCATTCTAATCGAGCTTGGATCAAGATTTCACAGTTCTTCTTTCTTCATTAAAGGTTCAACTTTACCTTATCTTACTATGAGATGTTTTTTTAGATTTCTCTTTTATTCATAATTTGATGGATATGAAGGATAATTAAATGTTATATCTCTTTTTAAATAAAAGTAGCTTTATTTGGGGAAAAATTATTATTGTTTATTTTGTCCAATAAAGAATGAGATTTATTTAACTGTCACGATCCGCAAGTACACCCTATAATTTAAGTCAACTCTTGGATCGCAACATGGCGTACTTGACCTATCAGAGGTCTTGTACTATCCCGTTCGCATCATTCATTGCATATATGTATGAAAAGTAGTGCGGAATTAAAACTTTTCACACGAAATAGTACTTCAAATATCTTTCATTAAAACGCAAGAAACATCACTAAATCTCAATTCACCATCTTAGACACATGAATACTTGGGACACGACCCATATAATTGAATATAGAAACTAGACTATTACAATACTTGAATGAAGTAAATCTAAAGATAGCTATGTCCTCGATTCAAGAGAGGACATACTTCAACTTTGCTTTAAAGAGTAAAGATTCCAAGTTTTTCTTTAGGAAACTTCTCACCTTCAACCTACAACTTTAGATGTAAACAAAAGTATGGAATTAGTACAAACACATGTACTAAGTATGACATAGTGCATAAAATCATGAGAAACGGACACATTTGTGAGAAATATGCTCTTTTTGATTTAAAAACTTATTCATAAGCATAAGAATCACATTTAAACACCAAACATCACATTTTAAGACACAATCCAAATCATATTCAATTTATAGCAATTTAGGTAACTTCACAGTAAACTCACAGTTACATTACAGTAAGCTAATTAACACACAAAACCCTCATCCAAAGTTATCCTAAGACTCACTTAAGTCGGACAAGAAGATACACCCTCTTCAAGCTTACCTAAATGATCCTTAAGACTACTTAGCACAAGATTATTACCAACTCACTACCTAGAATTACTCTAAGACTCACCTAAGCAAAACAAGAAGAGAACGCCCAAACATCCTCTCCAAGCGTACCTAAGTAATCCTCAAAGCTACTCTAGATACTTGTCCTTTCCATTAGCATACCTTTACTTAAGTCATTTAGTTCATTATGAAATTTTGAAGACCTTCAACACACAAGGACATTAAAATAATGGTCTTGGGTAAGACCTAGGGACTCACACACTAACATCTTCATTCCTTAATCATGCAATGTCAAGATAGCGTCCGATACCACTACCTAAACTTCTTAGAACTTCTCCAACACTAGTAGGTATCCCATATATTGAGAATAGGCAATAATAGACATAGACCATGTTAGCTATACTTTGAATCCGGAGTCATGAACCTACTCCGATGGAGGGTGTTCTACTTGCCAATGGTAGAACAAGGACACCCCCCATGTAGGCACATGGTTAAGGAATATCAAGGGTTTCTTTGTTCTCTAATGTAATCTTATTTTAGAACAACTTCCCAAGAATACTCACTCGGTTCTTGCCTTCATTCTCATAGAGTATTTCAATAAAGGAGTATATAAAGAGGTTCCATATCTAGTTTAGAACCAAATCAAAATACCTTACCAAAGAGGTCCCCTAGGGTTGCCTTTCAACGATTAAGAGGATAGATCAATGATTTCCCTATGGATGATCTCATGCCGTTCCAGCCAATCAACCTTAAGTCCATCATTCACACAAGAAGGATACCATTACGACTTTCGACTTCAAAGATATCATAACCTTCATTCTAAAAGGTTCCACATAAATGACCCTCTTTACTATATTCAAGGTCACGATCCATTTATACATGTACATTCAAGACTAAGGGTGTTCTAACCTACTAAGTCAAGGGTTCATATTCATTCATGTATCAAGCAAGGGACATAGGTCTACCTAAATAAGACACACATCACTTTACCTTGATCCATTTATACATGTACATTCAAGACTAAGGGTGTTCTAACCTACTAAGTCAAGGGTTCATATTTATTCATGTATCAATCAAGGGACATAGGTCTACCTAAACAAGACACACATCACTTTACCTTATCACATATAGCATCTTATTCAAAAGCACAAAGAGATAACTAGACATACTTGCAACTAATCCTATTCATTTTTACGGAATCATCAATGTAACCATCACAAGTCTCATGTAAGTAATCAAGAAGCATAATACTTCAATATCAAATAATTCACATAAAGACTTCACTATAGCCTACTAGTAACACCTATCATCAACTAGGATATATCATGTTTTGACTTCACGTAACACATAAGTCATCAAGATATTCATATTAATCACATAGTCAAGTAATAACATGATATTATCATAATACATGAAGTAATGCCGACGAGGCCACATTATTTCACAACTCATATAGTAATGCCGATGAGGCCACATAATTCACAAGTATAGCACATAAGCACCGCCACCATAAGTGGAACATACCAATCATAATAATAATTCAAGACCTATATTACATAACATGAAGAGAGTTAGGGGAGAATACCATCAATCAACCCTCACCACTTCAATCATAGCCAAATCATTCAACACAATACTCAAAGGCCCTTACCCATGTCCCTGATAACCAATTCAATCCAAACATCATAATACTCAATGAATTCAAAGCAATTCTATATAGATTTATAAATCTAGGGCAGACTACACATGATCCGAATACAATTCTTGTATAATACAAAAGCCCAAAGTAAATTACACAAGAAATCAATAGAATAGAGACATGACCACTTCACCCAAATTATAGTTAAAAAAAGAAGTTCATGTTTTGCATGGGTTCATGAAGATTTTAGGTTAAAATCATCAAAATAACATCAATTCAATCAATATTAAATGATTGAAAACGTTTTATGCAATAACCCATGGCTAGATCACAAGTTAGAAATCTATCTTTTGAGAACGTCTTTGAAAATCACGTTGATGCTTGGCAATTTGAAGAAAAGAGTTTCAAGGATGAAAGTCATACCTCAATTTATGCTATACCAGGAATTTTATGAAGATTTTATGGAGAAAACCCAAAAAATCTTCAATCCAAACTCTATCTTGAGTTTTGGCTCCAATTGAGTTCTAGAGAGTTTCTTAGAGGTTTTGGGTTTTGATTTAGAACAATGAATTCATCTAGGTGGTTAGGACTTATAAAACCTCTTGAAATAACCTAAATACCCTAAGGAAACCACACAAACATTTATTTGGACGTGGGTTGAATTTACCAATTCACCCCTACACTTAACAGTGAGCTGCGAACAGGTTGCAGACCTAGTCGACGGTTGCCCATCGATGGGGCGTAGGTCTCTTGATGGGACATCCTGCTGACTGTTGATGGGTTCAGAGACTTTAATTTTGGATATTAAGCTCCCTAGAAGCCTGACCTACGCCTCCCACCTACGAGGCATCAGTCGACCTAGTGGGCAACGATGCCCTCCGTAGGTGAGGCTTGTCGTGACAGCCGTGGCCCAAATGACGGGTCCTTCCTCAAGGACCCTTGGTTTGTCCTTGGGGACTTTTGCCCAGAAGTTTCCAACTTAATTTCTATCAAACACATGTTAATGACCTCTCACATGAATTTCATCCAACACGATCACATTAATCTCGATGAAACATGCTAAGGCACACAAGGACGTTTCAAGGCAATCCTTTGGAACGTCATGGACGTTCTTGGACGTTTGACCTCCAAACTTCATGAAACTTTAAACACTGACTCTTCACACCATTATAAACCAATTTAAGACTTTAAAACATCAAGAAATAAGTGTTAGGCTCTAGTTTCACCTAAGTCGTTTTGGGGATGTTACATTCTACCCCACTTGGATAACATTCGTCCTCAAATGACACGTGCTTTATTTTTTACACTTTCAAGAGGTAAGAAACTAAATAATAGAAGAACCTAACCATACCACACCATACACAATACACAATTTAGGAGGAACACCAATTTCACATACTTTAGAGACTCAAAACACAACAAGAAGATATAAACTACTCTATGACTCATTCATGCCATAAGACTCACATTTTTTTCATTCCAATTAGGAGGAAATCCTTATCCATTAATTATCATGCTCAAATAAATCAATTTTACACACATTACAACCCTTTTAAAAAAAATACAATTTAGACAATTTTTCAAAAATTTCACACTAAGCTGCCAGGCCTTACAGTGAACTATTCTCTAAATTTCAAAAATGAAAATATTAAGAAATTTATGATGGAAACATGATAATATGAATGATAAGAGCATATAAATTCATTTTAAAACATGAATATAACTCCATAAATGCACAATGCAAGGAATCAATGAAATTCAATTCCAACAAGAATCCTACACACAATGCTCATGTGTAGTTAATTAAGGAGGAAATCTAGAAAAGAACAAAGGAGAACTTAAGAATAATGAAAGATTAGAACTATAAAGTAATGAAGAACAAGAAAGAAGAGATAACTTCATTTGATTATTCGTTTTTTTTCACTGCCTAAGACTTACACCTATAATAAAGAACTAACTTCATGGTCCTAAAAATCAGCAACACATCTGAAGATAAACAAACTCGTAGAGACTAGGTAAAGAAATTATTTGAGGAAAACTAAAGCTAATTTACTGCTGTAAATAGATAAAAGGCTACAATCCTAAAACATAGCAACTAACACTCCTCCTTGGTTTAGGAACTGCTCATTCCTAATGTCTCTCTGAAAAACTCAAACTTGCTGAGGGAAAGGGGCTTGGTGAAAATCTCAGTAACCTGCTCATCACTCTTGCAGTAAAGAAGCTTCACATCTCCATGTTTTTGCACGTCTCTAAGAAAAACAACTTGATATTGAAATGCTTCATTTTTGCATGAAAAACATGATTATTAGCAATAGAAAATGCAGCTTGGTTATCAATAAAAACCTCAGTCCCTTCTTTTTGCTCCATATTCAGATCGCACATAATTTTCCTCAATCATAGTGCTTGATTCACAGTTGATGTTGCAGCAATAAATTCTGCCTCGTTTGTTGATTGTGCTACTATATCTTGTTTCTTGGAATAACAAGAGAAAGCTCCTGACCCAATATTGAAACAGAAATATGAAGTACTCTTCATATCAGGTGCACCACCCCAATCACTATCTGAGAATCCGTTAAGTCTAAACTTCTGACTTTGTGAAACTTAACACCATAGTTGATAGTTCCGTTAATGTATCTGACAATTCTTTTAGCTGCTCTTAAGTGTAAATCACTTGCACAATGCATGAACTGAGACAAAAGAATTCACCGCTTATAGAATATCAGGCCTAGTTGCAGTCAAATACATCAAGCAGCCAATAAGACTTCTATAATATTCCTCATCCACTTTTTCAGTTCCATCATCTTTTGAAAACATTTCCTCTTGGTTCATTGGAGTACTCATTACTTTGCAGTCTTCCATATGAAACTTCTTTAGGATTTCTTGAGCATATTTTTTCTGGCAGATGAACACATTTTCTTCATTTTGTTTGATTTCCTCTCCAAGAAAGTACGCCATCAGTCCAAGGTCTGTCATTTCAAAGACCTTCATCATTTCCAACTTGAAGTCCTCAATTAGGAAAACATTACTCCCTGTGACAAAGAGATCGTCAACATATAAAGAAATAATAAGTATGTCTGCACCTGGTCACTTAATATAAAGTGTAGACTCAGATAGGCTCTTCTTGAAACCTAAACTGAGCAAATGATCATCAATCTTGCTATACCAAGCTCTTAGTGCTTGCTTTAAACCATAAAGAGCTTTCTTTAGCAAATAAACCTTATTTTCTTGCCCCTTGACAACAAAGCCATCTGGTTGATCAACATAAATCTCCTCCTAGAGAAGACCATTGAGAAAGGCCGACTTAACATCAAGTTGATAAACTCTCCAACCTTTTTATGCTGCAATGGATAGTAGCAATGTAATTGTGTCAAGTCGAGCAACTGGTGCAAAAGTTTCTAAATAGTCTACTCCAAAGATCTGAGTGTAAACTTTCACTAGAAGCCTCGCTTTGTGTTTGTTAATGGAACCATTAGCATTCAGCTTTGTCCTGAAGACCCATTTTACACCAATAATCTTTCTGTTTAGAGGTTTCTCAACAAGCACCCAGATTTTTTCGATCATCATCATTTACTCCTTCATTGTTGCCACCCATTTGTCATCCCCTTCTACTTCCTCATAGCTCGCAGGCTCACAAATTGCAATATTGCATCTCTGATATATATCAGAGATCAACAACGTGCCTCTAACAGGAGGATCATCTACTAGTTCTTTTGGATCTAATAGACATTCAACTAGTGGATTGTTTTCAGGCTTCTCCCAGTTCCAGTGCTTGTCCTCAATGAAGTGGACATCTCTACTTACGACAATTTTCTCTGTTTGAGGTTCATAGACCTTATATGCTTTGGAGAAAACACTATAGCCTATAAAGATTCCACGAACAGCCTTCTTGTCAAGCTTATCTCTTTTAACATGTGGTATATAAGAGAAACACCAGAAGCCAAAAATTCTGAGAAATTGCAATGAGGGTTTCTGACCATACCATGCTTCATATGGTGTTTTATCGTTTAGAAATCTATAAGGAAGTCTATTTAGCAAAAAAAAAATAGCAGTGCTGGCAGCCTCCGCGCAGAACCTTTTTCGTATATGTTTCTCATGTAGCATGCATCTAGTCATCTCCATTATAGTTCTGTTTTTCCGCTCACTTACTCCATTTTGTTGTGGAGTATAAGGAACTATTAGCTGATGTTCTATACCAGCCTTGTCACAGAGTAATTTGAACTGATTTGAAGTGTACTCCTTCCCATTATCAAATATTAAAGTCTGAATTTTGCAGCCACTTTGATTTTCCACTTCTGCCTTAAAATTCCAAAACACATCAGCTACCTCAGACTTGAATTTTAAGAAAAACATCCAGGTCAGTCTTGTTAGATCATCAATAAATACAGTGTAGTAAAGACTACCATTTAAAGATGGTGTTCTATGAGGTCCACACAGGTCTGTATGAATGAGATGAAGCTTTTTTGATGCTCTCTAACCTGTTTTGGGGAAGGGCAGCCTTTTCATCTTTCCAAGTAAACAAGCTTGACAATCTTTCCACAAATTCTGCAATCTTGGTAGATCATTCACAAGTTCCTTTCTTTGCAAGAACATCATACCTTGATGATGAAAATCTCCCATTCTTTTATGCCAAACTTTTGTAGAGTTGTCTGTCATGAGAAAAGTTGTCTGCTCTTCTTTGAAAGGATTGAGCACGAAACACCTCCCCTCCATTTTGACCTTGAATACATCGCCTGATGGATCTTCTATCACACAAGTTTTGTCTTTGAAGAACTGATTTAATCCATTCTCCATTAATTGACCAACACTGAGAATGTTTCGATCTACGTTTGGTACATACAAAACCTTTGTGATAAGTTTAGTTCTAGAGCCACTGGTAATGGCTATGGCGCCCTTGCTTTTCACAGATAGAAACTCACCATTTCAAATTCTAACTTTCTTTGTCTCACTGTTACACAATTCATTGAACAACATCTTATCAGATGCCATGTGGTTCGAGCAACCACTATCAATTAACCAAATTTCACTTAAATCAAAACTTGTGAAACAACTTGCAACAAAAAGGTGATCTTCTTCTCGATCTGCAACTTGAGCTTCAACTTCAGGCTGCTGAATTTTGGCTTTACAAATTACAGCTTCATGACCCTGTTGATTGCACTTGCTGCATTTTGTATCAGGTCTCCTCCAACATTTGAAATGAGGGTGACCATTTTTTTCACAATGGCGACAAGGAGGATAGCTAGCCTTCTTGCTTTTAGCAAAATTCCCACTATTTTGTCCTTGTATCTTCTTATTATGCTTCTTCTTGTTTCTTGCATCATCTTGATATTTAACTAATAGGGCTCCTTCAACAACTCCTTCCTGTCTCATTACACGTCGTTGCTCTTGTGCTTGAAAAGCACTTAAGAGATCCGCTAGTGTAATTTTGGACAAGTCCTTAGTATTTTCTAAAGTTGTAACAGTAGCCTCAAATCTTTCAGGTACTGTTACAAGGATTTTCTCAACAATCCTTGAATAGAAAGTGGAACCCAACAATCTGACTCGATTTTCTATATTAAGAAGTCGGTCAGAATACTCCTTTATGGTTTCACATTCCTTCATCCTTTGCAGCTCAAACTCACGTACTAAATTTAGCACTTGCATCCCTCGAATTCTTTCATCCCCTTCTTACTCAGTCTTGAGATAATCCCATGACTCTTTTGCTGACTTCAATGACATAATACGAGTAAAGATTGTGGATGAAACTTTTGTATACAAGCATGCCTTTGCTTTTGATTTCATGGTTTTCCTTTCCTTGTGATTTTTAATCTGCGCGATTGTGGGATTGTTTGGTAAGGGAACAATCTCGTAATCATCTTCCACAGCTTCCCAGAGATCCAAAGCTTCTAGATATGTCTGCATTCTGACTGCCGAGATATGATAACTTTCACCATTAAAAGTTGGTGGTGCCATTGAAGAAAAACTTGCTTCTCCGTCTATCGTATTCACTAAAATAGATTAATGAACACACACAAGTCCCTCAAGAATAAAAATATCTATTACCAATTGTAGTTAATTAAGGAGGAAATCCAGACAAGAACAAAGGAGAACCTTAGAATAATGAAAGATTAGAACTATAAAGTAATGAAGAACAAGAAAGAAGAGATAAACTTATTTGATTATTCGGTTTTTTTTCACTGCCTAAGATTTACACTTATAATAAAGAACTAACTTCATGGTCCTAAAAATTAGCAACACATCTAATGAAGATAAACAAACTCCTAGAGACTAGGTAACGAAGTTATTTGAGGAAAACTAAAGCTAATTTACTGCAGTAAAGAAATAAAAGGTTGCAGCCCTAAAACATAGCAACTAACATCATGCAACATGCTACTATGACTTTCTAACTCTCAAGCTTTAATTGAATAGAAAATAAGAGACACAATCGCAACTTTACTACTCACCATACTCCCCCACTTAGAACGAACTCATAAAACTAAATAGAGAAGTACAAGAACCTACCAACATCATCATCATCCAGATTTGTTCCTTTAGCCCGGAGTGAATAGAAATGATTTCTCATTGGAGCACCACCTTCCAGAAGATTAGGAGGATCTTGCTTAGCTTCTCTGTCACGACCGGAATCTAGACCCCAGACGAGACCGACGTCGTTGACCTCTCAGAGGTCGCAGACAAGCCTACTTACGTCATTCTTACTTTATCTAGGTTAATTTTAGCAAAAAATTTGAAACTTTTTGTTTCTTAACATATTTATTAAACATTCTCATCATTACATAATTGTTCACCATCAACCATCTAATATTAAGATCATCAAATGAAAGAAATAGTATAATATTGTAATAAAGATGTACTTGCCAAAATGGCACCACTACAATGTCTGAATAAAACAGGAAAGAAACGCTAGTGGAACATGCTCCACTAGCTAAAGCCTATATCTAAGCTAGATAGTAACGGTAGACATCCTCGAAAGCATGAGGTCCTACCTAGTCCGGATGAAAGCTCCACGTCCAGATAACTACAACGTCAACCTGTACGCTCTAGCGTCCACCTGTGCCTGCACCTAAAATTGTAGAGTTGTATAGGGTTAGTACACACTTGTACTAAGTATGGGTATATGCAAGCACACACCAAGGACATGCATGAGAAAGAATAGCTCTTTCCTAACAACATGTTTATGGAAAGTCAAGTTAGTGGACTTGCCAAATTGGGATTAGGAAAGTTAGTGAACTTTCCAAATTCGGATTAGGAAAGTCATGCCATGAGAGTAACATGCATCATCATACTTATCATTTTGCATACAGCACATAACATCTTACACATAGCACATATCATATAGCATACATCACATAACATCTTTTATAACATTCATACATATGCCATGAGACCTTGGAATCATGGACTTGACATTAAGACTTTCCAAAATGAGGGCTAAACATATGGGACCTCAACTAGGGAGTCTTCATTAGCAAACACAGAGTCTGCTTCATTCATTCATACGTACTTCATTTCATTTCGTTCATAGGCCAGTGTGAACACCTGCTATACGTAGGATGTAGTTTAAGACTTTCATCGGGTTTGCTGTGCAATGATAAAGAATAACCTAGTGTCATTACTTGAGTCTAGCTCACCTCTTGATTATCCTATCCTAACACTTTTGGTATCATTCATTTCATTATGTGCTTCATTTGAGGCTGGCCTCCTTCATTCATTGGTAACTTTAACTTTAACCGACAGAGATCATGTGAGCATCATGAAATCCAGTGTCTCCCCAACACCAAAAAGAGGTGGAATCACCGACCAAAGTGACCCAATAACAGGCTAGCGTACATGGGAATTTAACCCCGCCAGATCGCTATATTGGCAGTATAGGTTCGAAGACTAGGAGATATAAGGAGACCCATACCCGGCAAGCCGGCTCCTGAGAGTTACGTGAACCTTCGCCCTTCCTGAAAGAAGGCATCACCGCTCATAGCTAGCCTATCGGTGCTCAGTATAAAGTTCCATTTCATACGTCATGTAAGCTGACTTCTAGTATGAGGATATCATAGCTCATTAGATGATTTCTTATCTCATCATTAGTATTAAGTGTGTTAAGCTCAATACCTTCATTAGAGTGTTCATAGAGACTGGTCTCTTCATCATCTTACACTCTCATAGGTGAGTACGTTTTAGTAACATTTACTTAAGCTCCTTTGAGATCACTCTCATCATTTACATTAGCCTCATATCATGTTGTCACCACATTCATTATCATTAGCATATTTGCTTTTCATAATTACTCACTTCTTGTTACGTGAATGTTCATCTCATCATTTCATTATTCGTCTCATCATATGCCAATGCACTTGGCCATCTAGTGTATCTTACACTCATATTTAACCTTTCAAGGTTCATCATTCCATTACATACATCTTAGGTTCACTTACTTTTGAACGTATGCTAGACTTATGTGTCTATACATACAAGCCATGAGACTTCATTCATATTTCGTCTAAGTGATACATATCTTCCTAAGATTATGTGATACAAGACTTATGTGTATTGTATATATGCCAAGATCTTGATTTCGATCCAAGTAGGTGGCATTATTCTTGGATATTTTGTTCACGTATGACTTATGTATCAATACGGAAGTTTGGCAAGGAAACCCAAATTTGCATCATTTGAATATCATTTATATTTTTCATTGATTTTATTTATAATATTCATAACATTAGAACTCTAAATTAAATTCCAACATTAACATCGTATTATTATTTTTCTACTTAATTTTTCTCTTAGGTTGGCCGAAGGGTTGTGGGTTCGAACCCCCACAACCCCTTTTTATTTTTCATTAACATCATCTTGTCCATTCTCGCCTAAACCAAGAGGTTGTGGGATCAAATCCCCACAGCCTCTTGTATTTTCCTTAAATTTTCGCTTGGATAGGGAGGTTGTAGGTTCGAACCCCCACAACCTCTTTATTAAATCTTTAATTTTGTTGAGGCTTGGGAGGTTGTGGGTTCGAATCCCACGCCTCCCATTTTTTTTTTTATTTAATTTTCGCTAAGGGCTTGGGAGGTTGTGGGTTCGAATCCCACGCCTCCCATTTTTTTATTTTATTTCGACGAGTGGCAGTGAGGTTGTGGGATCGAACCCCCACAGCCTCACTTCATTTTCTTTAGTTAATTTCGCCTTATTCTTTTTCAGCCTTGAGGTCGTGGGTTCGATTCCCACGCCTCACGTTTTCTTTTCTTTATTTTCTTTTCCCTTTCGCACATGCCTGGAGGTCGTGGGTTCAAATCCCACGCCTCCTATTTATTTGTTTAATTATTTTTCTCCTCTTTCTCCTCCAGTTCGCGAGTTCGATTCCCCCAGCCCCCCTTTTTTTTCATTTCCTTTTCTTTTCTCGCGAAATCCACAGTGGCCAGGTTCGAATCCCATTAGCCCCATTTTCTTTCTCCCTTCTCGCGAAACCAGTAGCCAGGTTCGAATCCCCTTAGCCCCATTTCCTTTTCCCTTGTCTTGCGAAACCAGTAGCTAAGGGGTTCGATTCCCCTTAGCTCCTTCGCGTTTTTTTTCTTTTTGAGCTGCTTTAACATGTGAGGTCTTGGGTTCAATTCCCATTGACCTCACTTATTTTATTTTTACTTTAAAAACCCAGAATTTGACATCATTGTAGAGTGCACAAATTTGGAAAAGTTTAGTCATTCTTCAACTCATTTTCATCAACATTTTCACATGATTCTCAAGGTGCATTCATAAATCATTTTAACACATTTTTAGGCGTATTCTTCATAGATTCATTTGGCTAAAAGAATGTTATTCAATCAACCATATTTCATTGCAATGAACTTCACATTGTATACACATTTCACACAAAAAATACACAAGAAATACATGTCTTACAAGACTCCAAAACAGTGGCCAAACACACTGTCCACATGCACGCACACACACCTCCTTTTTTGATCATACTTTGATTGTCATCTTCGTGATTTCCCGCACATAAACATATTCACATTTAATATAAACACATCATACATGCCTAAATCTACCAGCACAACATACCCATCCTACGAATTCATTTGGGAGCTAGTGACAAGGACATGCAAAGGGGAACAACCTTAGTTTCGGAGTGAATATTTTGAAATCGTATGGGGCCTCTTGGGAAAGGGACCAAGAGAGAAGAAACCCATACCTTTTGACGTAGTTCAAGCGAGAAGTTGCTGCCCAAAAGTTCCTCCAAACAACGCCCAATTCACCTCAACGTACACACCACTCGACGAACAACCTCTCTTTGCCTTGACGTGTTTGATAACTTTGTTTTTCTTGGAAATTTTCATGTGTTCTTCAAGTGTGAAGAACAATGGTTGTTAAACATTTCTTGAGTTTCTTTGTTAGGCAGTGCGTGAGAGAATGAGAGTTGAGAGACGTGAAAGAGAGTTGAGTAACGTGAAAGAGGTTTATTAGGATTAGGAGTGTAGGTTTGAATTAGGCAAAGTAAGGTTTAATTTAATTAATAAAAATCTGATTTATTTAGCTTAGGTGAAATGACCATTATGCCCTTACCAAAATCAGATTTGTAATCAACAATTAAATCCTTAATTTGATGCTTCTAGTGGGGCTCGAACCCGAGTGACACCCCATTTGCGAAAATGGGTCACTTCGGGTCGCCCCAACCCGAATGCTCTTTTTAATTAAATTAAATAATTAATTAATTAATTCCTCAGGGTAATTACAATATTACCCTTGGCCTGGAAAAGACCATTTTACCCCTAGACCCTCAAAACTTAAAATTTCTTCTTTTAAGTCCAGTAAAGACTCCTTCGATTTAATCTTCGTATTCGAGAGCCCTACATGGTTGGTCCCAACCTTTCCAAGCTCAACTAACTCCCCAAGTTAGTTGGCTTGGCTGTAGCAAGGGTTCTGAGGTCTGTTTCTACGTGCATCAATCCGTGTGAACCCTGAACTAATCGTGGGCATTCTTGACACATTAGCATTTCTTATCTTATTCATTTTTTTGGGTTGTTACATTCTCCCCCTCTAGATGCAGTAGAAGGACAATCCCTCACCTTATGTCCATCCTTTACACAACCAAAGCAATTATCGGTACCAACTAAGCACTTCCAATAGTGCTTCTTCCCACAAGTAACACAAGTAGGCTTACCATTTTGAGAACCAATACCCTTCTCAAGTTTGACCTTATAAGCACTAGGTCAATCATGGTTTGCAGCCCTTTTCTTGAACCTAGATTGGCTTTGCTCATTGGATCCACTCCTATTCAAGTTCCTTGCCATCCTACTAAGTTTGGATTCCTCAATAGATAGAGCGTACACCATTATTCTATATAAGTTCATATCATTGTGGAGCATGGCCGTACGGAACTCTTCTTTCACAAGGTCGGCAACACCGGTCACAAACCTACTCATCTAATTCCTACAGTTAGACACCAAAGAAGGAGCATACCTAGACAAGATAGTGAACTTCAAGGAATACTCCTGAACACTCATATTGCCTTGCTTGAGGTTAATGAACTATTCCACTTTCTCGTTAATCTTCTCCCGGGGAAATTAATTTTCAAAGAAATCCTCCTTAAACTCTTCGAACTCTATGGGACCTAACTCAACCGGACTATTATCTTTCCATTGAGTGTACCATACTTTAGAAACCTCCCTCAATTAGTACGAAACTAACTCCGCTTTCTCCCTAGAAGTCACCCATATGGCACTCAACACCTTAAACACACAATCAAGAAACTTTTGGGGATCCTCTCCCACCTTAGAGCCGAGAGTGATAGGAGGATTCATCCTCATAAAGTCCCTCAATCTAGAGGTCATAGTACTATCCAAAGCATTCACCCTAGGCCCAATATCTCTAGTCACATGAGTAGTCTTGACTCGGGCTAGGGCAAGTAAAGAATCTCTAATGTCCCCATTTGTCCTGTTCGCGGGAACCACCGGGACATCATTACATCCACCCACAATAGGGTCTTGATCACCTTGGGGCAGAACTTGAACACCTTGAGCACCTTGGACTCGTTGTCCATCTTGAATAACTTTCTCAACTTTCTCAACTTGAGGAGGTATTTGCTCATTCTCTATCCTCTCCTACAACTCTTGTAGCGGCCATCCTTCTAGTAGTCATCTCCTATAAACACAAGGAAAAACATTTAGAAGGACTCGTATAACTTTGTACTCTATGTCACAACACAAGAGTAGAACGACGGGAAACTCTATCGTCCTATAGCCTCTCAATCATGGATGTGTCGCGACTCACACTAATGAACAAGACTCTACTAGACATGACTTTTCAAACTTTTTGATTCATAAGACCAATTTCATAACCTATGCTCTGATACCACGTTAGTCACGACCCACAAGTATACCCTAGAAGTTAAGGCAACTCTTGGATCGCAACATGGCATAGTTGACCTCTCGGAGTCTTGTACTAGCCCATTCGCATCATTCACTGCATACATGTATGAAAAGTAGTGCGGAATTAAAACTTTTCACACAAACTATTACTTCAAATATCTTTCACTAAAACACAAGGAATATCACTAAGTCTGAATTCACCATCTTAGACACATAAATACTTGGGACACGGCCCATACAATCGAATATACAAACTAGTCTATTACAATACATTAATAAACGAAATCTAAAGATAACTATGTCCTCGAGTCAAGAGAAGACATACTTCAACTTTGCTTGAAAGAGTAAAGATTCTAAGCTTTGTTTCAAGACACTTCTCACCTTTAGCCTACAACTTTACATGTAAACAAAAGTATGGAATTATTACAAACACATATACTAAGTATGACATACTGCATAAAATCATGAGAAACGGACATTTGTGAGAAATATGCTCTTTTTTTATTTATTAACCCATTCATAAGCATAAGAATCACATTTAAACACCAAACATCACATTTTAAGATACAATCCAAATCATACATAATTTATAGCAATTTAGGTAACTTCAAACTCACAGTAACAATACAATAAGCTAATTAACACACAAAAACCTCATCCAAAGTTATCCTAAGACTCACTTGAGTAGGACAAGAAGAAACCGCCCATACACCCTCTTCAAGCTTACTGAAATGATCCTTAAGACTAATTAGGACAAGATTATTACCAACTCACAAGCTAGAATTACTCTAAGACTCACCTAAGTAAAACAAGAAGAGACCGCCCATACATCCTCTCCAATCCTACCTAAGAAATCCTCAAAGCTACTCTAGATACTTGTCCTTTCCATTAACATACATTTACTTGAGTCATTTAGTTCATTAATACATTTAGAAGACATTCAACACATAAGGTCACTCAAATAATGATCTTGGGTAAGACCTAGAGACTCACACACTAACATCTTCGAAGCCTAATCGTGCAATGTCTAGATAGCGTCCCATACTACTACCTAAACTTCTTAGAACTTCTCCACCAGTAGTAGGTATCCCATATGATGAGAATAGGCAATAACCAACATATACAATGTTAGATATACATGGAATCCGGAGTCATGAACCTACTCCGATGGACGGTGTTCTACTTGCAAATGGTAGAACTAGGACACAACCCATGTAGGCACATGAGGTACACGGTTAAGGAATATCAAGGGTTTCTTTGTTCTCTGATGTCACCTTATTTTTGAGAAACTTCCCAAGCATACTCTCTTGGTGCTAGCGTTCATTCTCATAGAGTATATCAATAAAAGAGTATATGAAGAGGTTCCATATATACTTCACGACCAAATCATAACACCTTACGAAAGAGGTCCCCTAGGGTTGCCTTTCAACGGTTAAAAGGATAAATCAATGATTTCCATAAGGATGATCTCATGTCGTTACATCCAATCAACCTTAAGTACATCATTCACACAAGAAGGATACCATTACGGCTTTCGACTTCAAGGATATCATAACCTTCATTCTAAAAGGTTCCACATAAATGACCCTCTTTACTATATTCAGAGTAATTATCCATTTATAAATGACATTCAAGACTAAGGGTGTTCTAAACTACTAAATCAAGGGTTCATATTCATTCATGTATCAAGCAAGGTACAAAGGTCTACCTAAACAAGACACACATCACTTTACCTTATCAGATATTGCATCTTATTCAAAAGAACAAAGAGATAACTAGACATACTTGCAACTCATCCTATTCACTTCTAAGGAATCAACAATGTACCATCAAAAATCTCATGTAAGTCATCAAGAAGAATCATACTTCAATATTAAGTAATTCACATAAAGACTTCACTATAGCCTACTAGTAATACCTATCATCAACTACGAGATATCATTTTTGACCTCACATAACACATAAGTCATCAAGATATTCATAATACTCACATAGTCAAGTGATAACAGGCTAATAGCATAATAAATTAAGTAATGCCAACAATGCCAAAATATTTCATAATTCATATAGTAATGCCGACGAGGCCGCATAATTATCAAGTATAACACATAAGCACTGCCCCCATAAGTAGACCATACCAATCATAATCATAATTCAAGACCTATATTACATAATATGAAGATATTTAGGGAAGAATACCATCAATCAACCCTCACCACTTCAATCCATAGCCAAATCATCCAACATGATACTCAAAGTCCCTTACCCATGGCCATGATCACCAATTCAATCCAAACATCATAATACTCAATGAATTCAATGCAATTAAATATAGATTTATCAATCTAGGAAAGACTACACATGATCCTAATACAATTCTTATATAATTCAAAATCCCAAAGTAAACTACACAAGTATCAATAGAATAAATACGTGATCACTTCACCCAAATTATATTTAAAAATAGGAATTCATGTTTTTCATTTCATGAAGATTTTAGGTTAAAATCATCAAACTAACATCAATTCAATCAAAATTCAATGATTCAAAATGTTTTATGCAATAACCCATGGCTAGATCACAAGTTAGAAATCTATCTTTTGAGAAAGTCTTTGAAAATCACCTTGAAGCTTGACTCCTTGAAAAGAAGAATTTAAAGGATGAAATCCATACCTCAATTGATTCTATACCAAGAATTTGATGAAGATTATATGGAGAAACCCCAAAGAATCTTCAATCCAAGCTATATCTTGAGTTTTGGCTCCAATGGAGTTCTAGAGAGTTTCTTAGAGGTTTTGGGTTTTGATTTGGAAAAATAAATTCATCTAGGTGTTTAGGACTTATAAACCCTCTTGAAATAACCTAAATACCCTAAGGAAACCACCCAAACATATTTTTGGATGTGGGGTGAATTTACCAATTCACCCCTACACTTAACAGTGAGCTGCGCACAGGTTGCAGACCCAGTCGACGGTTTCCCATCGACGTGACATAGGACCCTTGACGGGCCGTCCTACTGACCGTCGACAGGTTCAGAGACTGTTCTTTGGGAGATCAAGCCCCCTAGGCAAAGTTCTGACCTACGCCTCCCACCTACGGGGCTTTAGTACACCTATTGTGTGTCGATGCCCTCCGTAGGTGAGGCTGGTCTGGACAGCCTTGGCCCAAATGACGGGTCCTTCCTCAAGGACCCTTGGTTGGTCCTTGGGGACTTTTTCCCGGATGTTTCCAACTCAATTGCGATCATACACACGTTAATGAACTCTCACATGAATTTTATCCAAAATGAACACGTAAATCTCGACGAACCATGTTAAGGCACACAAGGACGTTTGAAGGAAAACCTTTGGAACGTCATGGACGTTCTTGGACGTTTGACCTCCAAACTTCACGAAACTTTAAGCACTGCCTCATAAAACCATTATAAACCAATTTAGGACTTTAAAACATCAAGACACATGCGTTAAGCTGTAGATTCAACTATGTCATTTTAGGGATGTTTCATTAACAATTCATTATTGTGTTGTTTGATTAGAAAGTGTATACTTAATGTTGACGTTATTTCAAAGAGTATTAAAAATAGAGAATATTAAAATATAAAATAAAAATATATAAAAATGATGCCAGACTGATATGTTGTATCCTTAATATTTATATTTTTTTTACTTTATTTCGTTTTATGTATAAAGGAAAATATTTGACTAGATGAGTTTGAGTCATGTTAAAAAATATTTGTTTCTATTAAGAATATGGTTACACATCTTTTTTTAGGCACTGAACGAAACACAACGATGCAGTTATGCACCTTCACTAAATTATTTTAATAATTAACATTCATTAATATAAATCAAGAGGTTTAAATAGAAATTATTAAGTGTGAGAAACTCGAGAAGGGAAGACAGTTATGACTCCAAGTGTCCAGATCAAGAATGCGGTTACGCATCTAGGCCGACACCAAATAAAATTTTAACAAATAATATAAATGCGAACAAGTCATGCCTGAAAATAATATATCCAAAAATATTTTAAGTCATGTAAATGTCAATAAAAGCGACCGTGCAAGAACCACATGACTCGAGGGATGCCTAAGACCTTCCCCTCGGTCAATAGAATTCGTTGCTCGAAATTCAAGATTGAAGACCAAATAATGAGTCATTTCCTTTTGATTAGGGATTAAATAAAATGATGACTTGGAACACCGAAACTCAAATTCCAAGTGGCGAGTTTGAAAGAAATAAAAATACTTCCTAATCAATATTATCACTTAAATTGCAAAAACCCTTTCGGCCCGCGCAAAAAGGGGTGTGACACCTTACTATTATATTGCCTCATTTATAAACACTTAAGTTACTTTGAATGGGACAAACCACTTTAATTGAAGTTTACCGTGAAAAACCCTCATATGATAATTATAAAGTAAAACAAAATCACTTACTTGGAACACTCATTGAAGGATTTTAGCGTCATGCCACATCTTCATTTTTTCCTTATAATGGGTTGAGCTTTAATATACTCTCAACAGGAAATCCTCCAATTCATGGTGTTCATATACTTTCCTTTCGAAGCATCCCCCTAATTCAAATTTAAATCCTCCAATGTCCATAGTGCTTTGTGTCCAAGCTCGATTGGTAGGTGACAATACTTTGCAAATACTTGTTTGTATGGAGACATGCATATTAACTTCATAATAATGATGAGGTATGACAAAAGGGCATCATCCAACTTTTGAGACCAGTCTATTTGATTTGCATGAACAATTTTTGCGAGAATACCCTTTATTTCAGGATTTGACACTTCTACTTGGACACTTATCTGCGGATGATAGGGTGTTGCAACTTTATACTTGACTCCGTATTTTCTCAAAAGTGCGGTAAATAATCGGATGAAAAAATTAGACCCTTCAACATTAATAATATCATGTGGGGTCGAAAATATTGTAAAAATGTATCGCTTCAAGAATTGCACCATACCCTTTTGAGAGGTAATCAACTGCTACCAATATTATTTGTTTCTGAAAGAGCTCACTGAGGGTCACATGAAGTCGATTCCCATCACATCAAAAAAATTTATCCCGAGGATGGGGTTAAGAGGCAACTCATCCATAGAAAGGTACAATTAATCATCTAATTTAATATAGGTTTCATTAAGATAACTCTTTGTCTTTGATTAAATTAGGTGAGAAAAACATTCAACCATATATATATATATATATATGAGAAATATCTTTAAACAAAACAACAATAATATCATCAACCATACTTCATTGTCAAACTATCCTTCATGCATTTACATAGATTTCATAAGATCATACATAATTTCACAATTCACCTTTGAAGGTTCCGAACACTTTAAATTATAACATCTAGAAATCATGGGTTAGATATAGATTTCATCATTAATTCTTGTGATTCTTCGACTTTATGGACGGTTTCATAAAACTCTTTTTTCATAATCAAAAACCCACTTAATATAATCATAATTTAGAAAACATGGGGATTTTGGGTTCATAGGGGAACCATGAAAAATTCATAGAATTTCATCAATACATACATAAGAGATCACAATTTAATATTTTAAATCAATAATCAAGAGAACCCGTGTAAATTGAACAAGACCATAACTCAATTGGGAATTTCTAACTTTGTAAATAGGAGAATTTTGGAATTTCGTGAATGGAATGAATCCATGGATGAAAACTATCATACCTTACTCAAAGGCCAAAGAAATTAAAAATGAAGCTTGAACTTGAATCCTAGCTTGAATTATTTTCCTCCTCTTCTAGCTTCAAGAGAGGGAAATATTTTTCGAGAGGAAGAACTTTGGTCTTATTTTGGGATTTTAAGAGAATGACTTGAATGGGTTAGATTTGGGGTTTCAAATACATAAATAGGGTTCCTACGCATGGTAAAATGACATAGTATTAATATACACAATTTGGAAAGAACCCAACTACCCATGAACATACAACTGATGAGACCCCTCACGGAAGGCACCACAAATTGTCCAAGGGTTTACGAGTTGTCTAGGATGTTGCGGCCCTTCGACGAGTTTCTTGGCCACTTTTCCCCGAAACCCCACTCACCTCACGACCCCTTTCAAAACCCATCAAGTTTCTCGTGTGGACTTTCACCATATTGGGTAGACTCTACCTCCCCTTCAGTTGCCTCACCATGCGTTGTGGTGCCCATCAATAGGTGTCACATTCTCATTTGAGAGGAGCCATACTTAACTTTGAACACTAAGACTTTACAAGCCAACCATGACTCGTGGTAACCTTCACTGATTATGTGGGCCTTCATGAAGGGTGACCATGCTCAGCCTTGGCGTGTACCCTTTCCCATGGCCACTTGCTTAGTCTACTAGATGATGAGGTGTTGCATTATCTCTACCTTTGAAACGTTTGTCCTCGTATGGGGTTCTAATCATCTCATCAAAAATAAAACTCAAAACTAGCAGCCCATCATGCATGCAATCGCATAAATGCATAGATCCAAGGAGGAAACATCAACTCCAAGCTAAAGCATGCCCATATCATTATATCAAGAGGTTCGTATGCAACTCAAACTCAAATTCATGTATCCTATGAGGAAACATTAACTCTAAGCTAAGGCATATAAAAAACATCATATCATATCGTCTATATGAACTTATCCTTAAATGAACATAAACATGTAGAACTAATTCAAATTGACTCATTTTTTCAAAAATAAAAATCTTTTCATCAACTTGTACAAATATGGAAATCATGGGAATATCTAAATGCATGACAACAAAGAGTAAGCATAAGGAACTCAATACATCAACATATAGTAGGAGTAGAAGGAAAAAGATGAGGATATAGGGTTATCATATCGGCCTCCGACTCCCTAGTAGAACCCTCAGTTAAATGATTTATCCATAACACTTTCACGGAAGCAACTTCTTTATTTGTCAATTTCTTAACTTGTCATATTAGCTTTAACCTTCAAAACATCTAAATGAACTTAGATGTCAGATCTCCAACATATTTCTTCAACATAGAGACATGGAAAATCAGATGCACCGATGCATACTGATTAAGAAATTCAAGTTCATCGCAATCTTACCAACACGCCTCAAAATATGATATGCCCCTACATAACGGGGACTAAGCTTCTCTTTCATAATATATCTCTGTACAACCTTCACGGGTGAAGTTTTCAATAAAGCCCAATCACGAACATCAAACTGAGAATCTCTTCTTCTAACATCGACATATGACTTTTGTTGACTTTGAGACATTTTCAACCTGTCTCTAACATTTTGAACTTTTGTATAGCCTTATGTACAAACTCGGGACCTATTAGGGCAAATTCACCCACCTCAATGAAACCAATAAGAGATACGCACCACTTTCTATAAAATGCCTCACGTGGAGCCATATCAATTCTTTAGTGATAGCTATAGTATTAAGCAAACTCAACCAATGAAATATTGTCATTCTAATTATCCTGAATGCCAATAACATAAGATCTCAATATGTCTTCCAAATTTTTGATAGTATGCTCCGCTTGCCAATGGGTTTGGGGATGAAAAGTTGTACTAAGCTTAACACGAGTACCAAGCCCCTTTTAGAAAGAATTCCAAAAGTGAGAAGTGAATTGAGTACCACGATCGGTGATAATGGATAAAGGCACTCCATGCAACTTTGTTATTTCCCTCAAATACAACTTAGCAGAATCCTATGTCGAAAAAACCCTAACGAGAATGATATGAGCTAATTATTTCATTCGGTCTACCATAATCGAAATGAAGCCATGTTGTGACCGAGTGAGAGACAAATAAACAATGACGTTTATATAAACATTTTACACTTCAAAGTATAAATACTAATATATGAGAGAAACCTCTCGATTTCTAATGCTCAACCTTCACTTATTGACAAATAAAAAATTTAGCCACAAACACTCCAATATCTTTCTTCAATCCATTTTACCAATATATCTCACGCAAATCATGGTACATCTTTGTGGCACCTGGGCTAATTAAATATCTAGAACTATGGGCTTCTGAATATATATGTTTCCTCAAGCCATCACCATTAGGAACGCACAAAAAACCTTGATATCTAAGCACCCCTACTCCCCATAGGGAGAATGCCTTTACAAAATTTTTAAGCACAATTCCTTTAATTCAACCAAATTCAATACCTTGCATAACTTTCAAATCCGCCACAAAAGATAATTTTGAAAAATTATCAACCATAACACCACCCTTGCTAGAGCCTTGATGAGTCCTAGAATTTGACTAATTTAGCGCTTTATTTATAATGATTTAGTGTCCTGAAATGCATGTTTTGTGTCCATAACTATTGTAAAATCCTTGATTTAAAGGTATTTGGATTGAGGAATCCAACATGGACATTACTTTACAAAGACGAACAAAGAAAGCTGAAAGAAAGAGGAAATGAAAGCCTGGTGATCGCCAAGTCCCTTTTCCGAGTCGTTTAATATATTCCATCTCGCCTTAAGTTCCAGTGTGCCAAGCCCTAAATGAAAAATAAAGTCGCTGAGAGAAACAAGTAGTCGGCATGTTGCCAAAATTTTTCGTGATGCATTGTTGGATCAACAAAAGTTATAGAACTTAAGATGCCTAAAGCCAAAGAATAAAGGCAAAGGAAATGACCAAAGTGTGAACCGCCGAGCTGATTGGCGAGCCTAACTTAATGTATCGACTTGTTCTTTAAAACATATTTTTTGGGGACTATATATTCGTTTTTGAACATAAAGTTTAGGAATCTTTTGTCAAACAAATTATTATTCTGAACATTGGTAAGAGTATTTTTTTTATCTATGAGTATTTTGACAATATTTCCTTAGCTTTGAAGATTGGAAGTTTTTCACTTTCGAGAAATTGGAAGTGCATTTTTGAGATTCTTTAATTTGGATGATTGTAAACACGAAATTAATCTAACCTAGTTGATGGAAACAAAATTTGATAACGATTTTTATTTTTTATGATGTCTTGCTAAGACCCCAATTCTTGCGGTGTGATTATGTGATTACGAGCTAATTTATATTATGAATATTGCTATTTGTTAGTTTAAATGCTTTTTAGATGTGATTTTAATCAGTAATTGTGGATCAATTTAAAGAATTGTACTTGCAAATACAAATTTACTTTCGTGTTTTTGGATCTCGCGAGAGAGGTCTTAAAATGAAGGTTATTGTTTAATGGTCTGTGGGTATTGTTTTTTCATTGGTTCAGCTCCAGATAGTGAATCTTAAATACCAATTTTTTACATTGAGCTCAAGATAGTGAATGTAATAAGTTGTCGAATGTTCTTATTTTTTGTATGCTTGTCGATGTTTGAGAGAAATCGACTTGATTAGGGGAAAATTGTTCGAGAGAAAGTTTACTTCCTCTATAGTATAGCTTAATCGCTAATAGTTGTCTATTTTCTAACAGTTGCAACTACCCGTTTGTAATGTTAGCCGATAATGAAATCACATCTGAAGAACTTGTCTCATTATTTTCAAAAACACCAATGTTATTTGATATTCTTGTAACCCCCGGACATGAAGTATGTTTTTATTCGATAAGTGTTTATTCATATTATTGACTTGACAATATTTGTACTTTCCTATTGAATCGTAAACATACACCACTCTTTGTGGGATTTGACCCCAACTAATGTAATTGGGTAATATACTAATTAACAATGGTTGACGCTTAGAATAAGATGAAGTTTCTTTGATAAAGTTATTCACTCAAGCCTACTAACTGAAAACCCAACCATGAAAATCTATGAACATCTCTAACAACCTTTTTTTTATCTTCCTCAATATGAGCAACAATACCTATAGTCAACCAACTAAGAGCATCCCCCACCAAATGCACCTTACGAAGGTGTCACACCCCGAGGTTACCCCCTTTACATAAACACAGGACCGAGGATCATGAGTGACCCCAAGCTAACCCTGAGCTGGCATATCATAAGCATACAAAAAACAACTCAAAAAAGATACTATGGGGAAGCATTATAAATTTACAACTGTACATGGGAATACCCAATACTAATCTAAATATATAAAAACTACTAAGATTTTAAAATGATACTAAACATCCACTCAAAACTAAAGATTAATCTAATACTATGACCGTAAAATCCGCTAACTGACTAGTATTTCAGGGACATGTCCCAGCTAACCCTAGAAATACTGAAACTTAAATAAAATACTAAAATGGAAAATATGCCGATTGTTCTAGTGGATTTAGAACTTACCACTGATGTTGTTCATATCAACTAAACTGTATGCAATGACAAAGTACTAATTATTCACATAACATGTTGAGACTTAATACTGAAATATCACTGAAAACCTGTTCAAATGCACTAGAGTCTTACTGTAGGAGCTACTATTAATCGACATAAAACCACATCAGATAAATGCAGCGGCCAATGTATACACCCTATCGAGAGGACACAAGGGGTATAAAGGCGTGACTGGCGTGATCACTAAACATGATGCCCTCATAGTGGACTTATAAATCTAAAAGGGAATATAGTTTTGGGACTATATGGGTACGTGATAAGTTCACAAATTGTACTTATTTAGGGTTGTCTTTAAATAGAAATAGTGACCTCAAATGTTTTATTTATCCCATTATCTTATAAGAAATCATAAGTTTGAGGTATTTGAAGATTTAAGGAAAGCATGAACACTATGTTGCCAAAAGGAACAAAAAGGTTGAAAAGAGTAATGAAATTAAAGGCGGAGCATCGTCGAGCCCACTTGTTGAGTCACCGAAGGAACTTACCACATCCTTTCTTTCGTAGTCCTTAGCCTCAAGGAAAAGGATCAAATTTTCTTTTAAAAGAGCAGTTGGCGCATCACCGATAAGTTCTACAAAGTAGTACTATACCGCCCAACGATCCAGGACACGAAGATGTTATGCCCAAGGATATTAGGTAATAAACAAGACAAATGGAGAATCATTGAGTTGATTGTCGATTCCTACTAATGTCGCCAAGTGATCCACTGCAGCACTAATTCAAAAAATAATAAATGCTAGTTTTAGTATCAATTTATAAAGTTCCAAAATAGCGAAGAACATTATCATAATTTTAAGTACTTTTGATTTTTTTTCCCTAATGTTTTGTAAGGGTTTTTGGATGACTTGGAGAAGAAAGGTTTTCATTTCTTTAAATTTGGAAGTTATTTCTTATACCCATTTGATTTAAACATCATTGAAGGTATATTCTATTTCTTGATATGTGGCTGAAAACACCATTTCTTGGGGTGTGATTTAGCAAATCTGGGTTAATATTGTTGTTAGGTCTTTCTTGTTAATAGATTAATTGTAGTTTAATGGTGATTTTGTTGAGTAGTTTTGGTTTAATATAATTGATTTGTAATTTCAAATACAATTTCACCCACGTGTTTTCAACTTCCTCCACAGTGAAGTCACGAAACCAAGACTAATAGATTGATTGCTTGAGTAGTGGGTTGACATACGGCTCAACCCGAGAGGGTTATACCTAATCCCATATACAAACACTCATCTCGAGACAGTGAGTGGGGTAAGGAGTAGGTTGGTCTTCATACAACAAATGGGTGTCCGGGAGGAACCCATTTGAAATGGACTAGGTTGCTCGAGAAAAAGTTTATTTCCACTTAAAGCATAGCCTAGTCACTATTAGTCTACAAATTTTCAATCAAAAAACATGTAACCAATAGTCTAGATTAATCAATATTGCGGTAAAATCCCAATAATATCCCCTCTCATTGCGTAGATTTCTTGTTAAATTTGTTAATCTTACTACTTCTAAGAAAATCCCATTTGATATTCGACAATTTTGTGTCAACCTGTTAACTTAGAATGGTTTTACTTATAAATTTCATTAGATACGACTAATTAAAATGAAATTCTAATTAGCTAAAAATTCTCAAAAATGGCTCCATTGGGACAAAACCCCAACCTCGGTTAGGTTAATATATTATCGATGATCATAGACACTAGAATCAGAAGTAGTGTCATCGGTTACGATAAGCATCAAAGTGTTGCAGCTTCCGCGGAGTGGTATTAATTGAGAACATGTAGTTAACTAGAGTTTTCGTTCCTTTTTTAGTTGTAGTTTTACTAACTTCACCTTTAGTTTTGTTTTCGTTGCATTTTAATTAAGGTAAGCATGGCTGAGCAAAGCAGTTGTATATTAGCTAAACCAGACCAAGAAGACGAGGGTGACTTCACGCTGAATACACTAATAAATCAACTAAATGAACTAATCACCAAGATAGCTGAGATGGAAGTCAAATGCAACAATAATGAGAGATAAACACCTCCTCGTGAGCGGGGGAAGTCTAGAGTTAGAGAGAAAAATCGTTTCAACGACATACTTCAAGTTGTTCTCCACAAGATCACCGATCAAGTTCGGGTGTTAGAAGAAATTAGAGAGAATATCTAAGTATTTAATCAATTGATTTGATCTCCCTCTAGATCATCCATGAAATCATGAATTGATTTGATATCCCTCTAGATCATCCATGAAATCATGTCACTCCTTAATTCGGAAGTAACTCATCTCCATCCAAATGACATATCGGGGTTGACTAGTGACACTAGGACTAACCCCAATAACGAAGAATGAGAAAGGACTTGCATTGTGCCATGATGCCAAATAAGTCAATTCTTTGGAGGAAATCCAAGATTTTAAATGTTTAGTATTTAATTTTATGAATAATGGTGTGTTGATATCGCAGGTTAAAGTGAAGGAAGGGTAGAATATTGAAAATTGGTGAGCAGAAGATCAATTTTGCAAGTCATCAAATAGGTCGGCAAGCCCCGACTGGATCCGTCGTTTGGCTCAACGCAAAGGTAATATAGAGAATTTAAAACTTGGGCAACTTGAGAAGTTTTAGGCGCATCACCAACTAGTTCGACAATATCCACTAAGACCTCCGATTTGATCCCTACAAAATTAAAGATTTTATAGAAAAGAAGGGATAAATGACCTTTTTGCGAATCGTCGAGTGGGTCAGCGAAAGTGCCATATGTCACTTAATGGACAAGAACTGAACATTTATATGTGGCAAGATATCTCAAAATTTCAAATTTCCTCACATTCCCTCATATTAAACTCCTTAACTTCATACCGAGGTATTGTTTTCAACATATTTATTTGCTATTAGTATTGTAGTTGGTAATTAGTGTTTGGGATTGGATTTCTTTGCCCCTAGCATTTCAAAAGGATTTTTATTGGCATGAAATCTTAGTCCTTAAACCCCAAATTTATTTTTCTATTTTTTATCTCATTAGCAATGGTATAGCATTGGCGTGTGTTGGGCTCTCTAGGAGAAATAAATTGATTTGATGTTGCCTTTAATTTAAATTGTTTGCTTGCGATGTGGTGACCTTCAATTGCTCTTAGTTTTTTTTCTTTAAATCTAATGAATTTGCAATGGGTTTCTATATTGTTGTTAAATTTAGTAGGTGAAGTCTAAGTAACCCATGTTTTCGCTAAATAGCAAAAATTGCTCAAAGAGGGAATGGGTTACAACATTCTTAAGGGTAATCATAGTTAAATGGTCTAATTTGATTAAAGTAGAAGAAGTCTCAGTATTCCAGGGTGATTGGACGTTTGGGTCTTGATTGAATTTAAATAGTGGATGCTTTGATTTTATTTTCAGGGTTAGTAAGGGAAATTTCGAGAAGTGTGTTGAAAAATAAGTGTGTTGAGACATTTGACAAGATAGGTGTGGCACGCCGAACCACTCGACGGTTTGCCTACCGGCCCAATATCGCTCTTAACTTGATGACTTAATTGTGATGTACTATGTGATTTTCATCAAGAAGTTTTAGATCGCTAAAAATAGTCGGCGAATCGGCGAATGTACTCTTAACCTCCCTTTACATGCTCCCCTGAACCCTCTTTCACTATAGTTTTTGGCGAACAATGCAAGATCACCTAAAGTAGTAAGTGACTTGCCGATTATATCAATCCATCACAAACTTTCCATAACTTCTAAGCCAACCCATTCAATGAGTTCAACTTAGCTCGCCAAATACGTGTGGTAATTCGAGGACTTGTTTGGTGCACTTTTCTGCCATAGATTTTATATGATTGAGTTTTATTGTTCTTATAATTAATCACAAACTTTTGTAGATATAGTATGCACCAACATAAACATGCAACCCCTCAAAAAGAAATCATAGGGCATTCGGATCAACGAAGGAGGATAAGACCCTCCAAAGAAACAAGGGGAAGAACTCCGACAGGGTAAAGGTAAAAAGAAGAAAAGCATAGCAAAGAAAAAAGAAAATATTGAGGCTCAATACGCATGGGATGACCCTATGGATTTTGCGGATTCTATGCAACCAAAGGGAGGAGCGAACGACTAGATCACAGTATACAACTACTCGTCCTGAATTAGCTCCTAAGCCAACTCAAACATTTCCTATGACCCCTATATCCCCTATAGCTCCTCAACAATGAGTAATGAACATATTAGAGGGTGATGGGGTACAAACCATCATAGAGGAGAGCTCTTGTCTTTGGAGGGTCTTGAAGTAAAATATCCTAATGTTCAACAAACAATCTACTTCAACGAGTTTGCAAAGTTCACGAGGCCCTGAGGCTCCTATATTCCTTCCTGGGCGAGGGAACTCTAAACAACTTATGAGGAGTTAGTTCCTATGAACAAAAATAAGGCAACTGAGTTTAGACCTTTGAGATCGATCACAATCAGAGGCAAGCAAATAGAGTTCCATAGTGAGCATATCAATGATGTATTGGGAAGGCCGCTGCACTTTATACTTACTTATGAGGGGATTCCTATTGCTGTATCTTCAAACAATATGAGGAATGGTTGACTCCTATGATCTCTAAAGACACTACTAGATTGCTCGGGGTGGGAGATCCGATTGAGAAAAGGTAATTAAATATTGTTGCTAGGTGTTGGTTTAGATTTATGACAATGCCATCATGCCATCCAAGAACGAGTTTGTTTTTCTCCCCCCTAAGGCAGCTAGCCTTGGGTACATTATGTATATGAGGCGGAATGATTTGGGGTTGTTGACTTCTCTGGCATTACATGTTTTGATCATGAAACTGTGACAACGTGCGGGAGTGTGTTTAGACACTACGAAAGAAATCAAGGTCACCGCTTCATCCTCCACTAACATCCGATATATTGAGGCCGAGTACACACGTGATAAGTTTTATAGGAAAAGATTAGGTCTAGTAGATACCTCTCTAGAAATTGATGTTTATTTTGTATCCACAAATGCATCTTCACCCACTTAGGTCCCTGGACCATCTGGTACATTATTTCTTGCCTCTTTTTCACAGGATCTAGGTGCTTCTAACTCTTGCCAGCAGATTAGAATTACTTAGGCCATGATCCTAATGATAGGGCATTTGGTCCAATAAGTTGATCCAAGGGAGACAAGACTGGAGAGATCAGTTCAAGGGGTGATAGAGAGCTGCATATTTGCTGCACTTACCCCCTGCATACCTCTGTCGATGCTTTGACTTTCAGGTTACAACATGTGTGAGAAAACAAGGGAGACCATCACCGGCTTGGAAAGTCGATATTGCATACCTGCGGGAGGAAATTCATTATCTGAAGACTATCAACTTCAATGATTTGATGAATTCCACTATTGATTTAGATGCCCCAGTGACGTCGAAGGTTCCTCCAACTACAACTAGAGATATGCATATGAGAGATGCAACAGATAGTTCAGATGCGGAGACTGCTGAGGGGTTGGTAGCAGCACCGGAGGAGGAGTTGAGAGATAGCAAAGAGGAAAGCATCTTTAGAGATTTTCCAGATCAGGTAGAGATAGTTGTATATTCGGAGATCAAGACATTGTTTCGTTAGACGTCCACAACTAATCCTAGAATATCTGGCACTACTGTTCTTCCTGAGGCTACTTCGGGCTCTGATGCACAAGCGGAGACTGCTATTCAATGTACTGGTTCCCTGATAGGAGGAGAGGATGTATAGACATGATCCTTCTTTACCTCTCTCTCTAACTTACTTTGATTACACTGTTGGATACTTTATTCACATTTGAGGACAAATACTTTTTTGTGGTTGGCTGAGGCTCACCTTCGTGTTTCCTGCGTATATATTTGGGTTGTTTGTTTCAAAATTATTTTCTACTGCTTATGTGACTTTTTAAGCTTATGACTTTTTTTTTATTGCAAAACAATATTTTACCCCTTCCAAAAAAAATGGTTTTTCAAAAAAAATTGCCACTGTTCTCGTACAAATTTAAGTATCGGGTTCGATCAATACAAATTACTTGAGTAGTTCTCTCAATCGAACAAACATAAATGTACGGCTACGACTAGACCAAATGAAATTGCATAGACAATATGTGAATTGTTTGCATCTCGTTTTGACTAGCCATGTGTCAAATTGATTCTCTTGTGATGACTATTGCACACTATATAAAGTGTGGAGTATTGTTTCACTTGATTGTCAATGCCTTGTATGGTAAGATGACCTTGAATAATGCATGACAACACCTAGCATTTTCCCCTTTAGTCTAGACAATTAAGTAATGCTTTCTCTTGATATGATCTTAGGAAATTTTATAGAGTGTGATCCAATTTAACATATACTTCTTTTGTGGCCTACGTTGTCAGTAGGTGAATCTCTCATGAACAACACTTGAGCCTAAACCTTCTTTGAAAGAAACTGGATGAGGAATATAACTTTCTTGATCCATCCCCCTTAGTCCTTTTGAATGATTGGTTTGATTTAAATATCAAACTTAGGCAAAAATCCTATGATGGGGGTGTGGTGAAAAGCGAAAGCAAAAGTCAAAAAAGTGCAAGGAAAGTCTCCCTTAACCCATGCTGTTGCGAATAATAAGGAAACCCTCTATAAAAAAGAATAATAAGAAAAAAAAAAGAAATGAGATGAAAAAGAAAATATGTGGAAAAAAAGTAAAAAAGGAATAGGGTCTTCAAGCAATCTATGGAAAGTAAATAATTGGATGAATTAGAAGCACTAGAAGAAAAATTGATAAAAGGAAGAGAAGAGGATGTGTTGAGATCACCACGTTTCATGACTATGAAATCCATTAAAGCCTAAATGACCATACCTTTGCACTCATCCCCATTAAAAGCCTTAGAAAGACCTTTTTGATCTTGAGGAAGAGGAAACGATTTTGACTAGAAAATAAGAGCAAACCTATAGGTGAAAGAATGCATTTTGTTCATTTTTTTAGAGTGAGCGTTGAATATAATTCCTGAACATTAAATTGATACAACCTTTGTCTGTGAAAATGAAATCATAATTTGTGTGAGGGCAGTCAAATGCTATTGTGGAGCTTTAACTTGCACTTGAAGCAATTAATACGAGCTTGAGAATCTTTGGTAATGGTGTGCCACAACTTGAATCTTTGAGTACACAATTGATTATCGTATAAGTAGCTTGAGTCTTGTTCTGTGAATTTTTGATTTAGTCTTGTGTAGCACCATTTGATACATTCTTTTTGAGCTATTTAGCTTGAGGTTTACGTGAGGACAAGTAAAAGTTTAAGTTTGGGGGTGTTGATGAGTCCACAAATTGGTTTTGTTTTGTGCTAGATTTTAATAGAAACAGTGTCCTCAAATGTTTCTTTTGTCCCAATATATGATAAAACTCTTAAGTTTCATGTATTTAAAGATTTAAGAAAAGCATTGACCCTATGTCACAAAAAGGAACAAAAGGCTGAAAAGAGTAAAGAAATGAAAGTTTGAGCATCGCTAATGCAACTTTGCAAGTCGCCGAACGAACTTATTTTGCCCTTTGTTCCAGAGTGTTGAGCCATGAAGGAAGAGGATATAATCGGCGGTTAAAGAAGCATTCGGCGTATCAAAAATTAATTTCTCGAAGCATTACTATACCGCCAATGATCCAGGATAAAAAGATGTTGTGGGGATGAACAAAAGGCAATAAACCAGAAAACAGCGAATCACCGAGTTGATTAGAGATTCACAATAAATTCACCGAGTGATTCTCTGTAGCATTAATTCTGAAAAGTATAAATACTAGTTTTAGTATCAGTTGTAGTGAGTTCCGAAATAGTGAAGAACATTATCATAATTTTTAGTACTTTTCATATTTTTCTCTTAACTTTTGTAATGGTTTATGGAAGACTTGAAGAAGAAAGGTTTTCATCTCTTTCACTTCGGAAGTGGGTCTGTATGATTCTTCTTTCTTTTCTCAAATCAACACTTTATTTCTCATAACCATTTTGATTTCAGCATCATTGAAGGCATAATTCATATTTCTTGACGTGTGGCTAAAACCCCCAATTCTTAGGGTGTGATTTAGCAAATCTGGCATAATATTGTTCTTCTATCTTTCTTGTTGATAGATTCATTGTAGTTTAATTGTTATTTCATTGAGTTTTTGTGGTTTAATATAATGGATTTATTGATGCAAATACAAGTTCACCCATGTGTCTTTGGCTTGCTCGAGAGAGAAGTTGTGAAACCAAGACTAATGGATTGATGGCCTAAGTAGTAGGTCGATATGATCTCACCCTCTCAGTCACATATCCTCACACTCAGCTCGAGAGAGTAAGTGGGGTAAGGCGTAATCTAGTCTTCATGCCGCAAATGGGTGTGCGAGCGTAACCCATTTGAAACGTGGTAGTTTGATCGAGAGAGAACTTATTTTCACTTAAAGTTTAGCCTAGTCATTATTAATCTATAGATTTCTATCAAAAGCATGTACCCGATAATCTAGATTAATCCATATTGCGGTCACATCCCAAGAATTTCCCCTCTCATTGCGTAGATTTCTTGTTAATTTGTTATTTTTATTACTTGTGACAAAAACTCCTTTGAAATTTGACATTTTCATTGGTCACGATAAGCATAAATAGAATGAACCCTAGTCCAACTCGGTGTTCACTCTACTCCCAACTGAATATGTATACGACACATTATGACTAAACAACTGAAATTTTGAATAACTCAAAATATTGAGATTAAAATTTTTAAAATGTAATTCTTTACTAATAATGTGACATTTGAAAACTGAAGCACGATTATCAGTTTTACAGACCTAGAAAGTGCATTTCATGACCTAAAAGAAACTACCAAATAGGGTTCTAAGTTTCATAGAAGGAATTTTACAACAATTCCAAGAAAACATTATAATTCGATTACGAACACTATGACAACTAAATCACAAAATATATCTAAAGCTTCTAAAAACCCTAGGTTGAAAAAAGATATTGGAAACCAAGAATATGACTGATTTCTAAGGACCAAGTGGATTAAAGGAATCTACTACTCAAATCCCACATACCTGGTGACACAATCAACCAATAAATCCTTCGATTTAGGGGCTTGAATTGAAGGAAACCTTTTGGTTAGTCATATTAAGATGGATCTTCATGCTTCTCTTTTTTCCATAATTTTGATGAATTTTGGAGAACAACTCACCAAGTTATTAGGCTTAAACTAAGTAAAACAATGTGGTTTAGTAATTAAACGATGTAGTTTAAGGGTACAAACACATAGGTAAAACACCTAACAGACCATAACTGAAAACAAGACGAAGGTCATTCACAAAGGGACCTACTAACCGTTGGTTTACCTACTAACCATCTGCAGCGGTTGTCGTTCAAGCTCTACCCGATATGGCATCACTAAAACAAGCATAACTATTTACTCCAAAATTCGATTGTAGCTTCTTGGGATTGGCTGGTTATTATCGCAGGTTCGTGGAGGGTTTTTCTTCCATTGCTGCCCCACTGACAACTTTAACTAAGAAGAAAGCCAAGTTCAAATGGACGGAGACTTGTGAGAAGAGTTTCCAGGAGATCAAAGACAGACTCACGTCAGTCCCGGTGCTTACTTTGCCTAAGTGTGGTGAGAATTACACTATTTATTGTGATGCATCTAGGGATGGTTTGGGTTGTGTTCTTATGCAGGGTGGTAAGGTGATAGCTTATGCGTCCAGACAGCTCAAGGTTCATGAGAAGAATTATCCCACTCATGACTTGGAGTTGGAAGCTATGATGTTTGCACTGAAACTATGGAGGCACTACTTGTATGGAGTGCATGTGGATTTTTTCACAGACCACAAGAGTCTCCCGTACGTGTTCACGCAGAGGGAGTTGAATCTACATCAGCAGAGATGGTTGGAGCTGTTGAAGGACTATGATATAAATGTACACTACCATCTAGGTAAGGCTAATGTTGTAGCTGATGCTTTGAGCAGGATAAGCATGGGAAGTACAGCCCACGTTGAGGATGAGAGAAGGAGTTGGTGAAAGAAGTACACAGACTGGCCAGACTGGGTGTGCGGTTGGTTGACTCTACTAGTGGGGGTGTTTCAGTTCATCCTAGTTTTGAATCATCCTTGGTAGTTAAAGTCAAGCAGGGTCAGCATCTCGATCCTATGTTGCTGGAGCTGAATGACTCAGTGTTGATAAAGATGAATGAGTCTTTTGCTTTGGGAGGTGACGGCGTACTTAGGTACCAGGACAGGCTGTGTACCATATGTGGATGATTTGCGGACCAAGATTGTTGTAGAGGCCCATGGTTCCAGATATTCCATACATCCAGGTTCCACCAAGATGTATCATGATCTTAAGCAGATCTATTGGTGGGATGGCATGAAGAAGGACATTGCAGAATATGTGGCCAAGTGTCCTAATTGTCAGCAGGTTAAGGCAAAACATCTTAAGCCTGGCGGTCTTACTCAGATTATTGAGGTCCGACTTGGAAGTGGGAGGCCATTAAGATGGACTTTGTGGTTGGTCTTCCGAGGACTAGGCGACAGCATGACTCCAAATGGGTTATTGTGGACAGGATGACTAAGTCTGCCCACTTTATCCCTGTGAAGTCTACTTATAGAGCTGAGGATTATGCGAGACTCTACATTGATGAGATTGTGAGATGGCATGAGATTCCTTTGTCTATCAGATAGAGGAGATCAGTTCACTTCACATTTCTTGAGATCCTTCTATTAGAGCTTAGGCACAGAGGTAAAGCGTAGTACTGCCTTTCATCCTCAGACTAATGGGCAGGCAGAGCGCACCATTCAGACATTGGAGGACATGTTGAGAGCGTGTGTGATTGACTTCAGAGGTAGTTGGGATGACCATCTGCCTTTGATAGAGTTCTCGTATAATAACAGCTATCACTCCATCATTGGGATGGCACCGTTTGAGGCACTGTATGGTAGGAGGTGTAGGTCTCCAGTTGGGTGGTTCGAGGTTGGAGATTCATCCATTTTGGGTCCAGAGATCATTCATGAGGCCTTAGAGAAGGTCAGGGTGATTAGGGACAGGTTGGCTACTGCTTACAGTCGACAGAAGTCTTATGCAGACAACAGAAAGCGCCCCTTAGAGTTTGATGTTGGTGACCAGGTCTATTTGAAGATATCACCTATGAAGGGGGTGATGAGGTTTGGCAGGAAGGGGAAGTTGAGTCCGAGGTATGTTGGGCCATATGAGATCCTACAGCGTGTGGGTGAGGTGGCTTATGAATTGGCATTACCTGCGGAGCTAGCTTATATCCATCCAGTCTTTCATGTATCCATGTTAAAGAAGTGCCTAGGTGATCCAGCATCGATTCTACCTGTGGAAGGTTTAGGGGTTGATGAAGACTTGTCATATGTGGAGGTACCTGTTGAGATCTTAGACAGACAGGTCAAGCGGCTGAGAAACAGGGAGATTGCCATAGTGAAGGTATTGTGGAGGAATAATCTTATTGAGGGTGCTACGTGGGAGGCCGAGGCCGATATGAGGTCCCACTACCCTCATCTTTTCAGCTCTTGAGGTTAGACTTCCTACTCTTAAGTCGAAGTTTCCTTATCTCTCCATTCCTTGTTGCTATTGTTATGACTGGCATTGTGCTAGATAGTTAGTAGTGTCATTCAGGGACGAATGTTCCTAAGGGGGGGATAATGTAACAACCCTAAAAATGAATATGCTAAGTAATGTTTATTGTGTTTAGAATGCCTACGATTAGACCGGGTTCAAACGGATTGATGCGCGTAGAACCAGACCTCTGAACCCTTGCGACATTCAAGCCAACTAACTTGGGGATTTAGTTGAGATAGGAAAGCTTGGGTCCAGCCATGTAGGACTCTCAAATATGAAGATTTACTCAGATGAGTCTTTACCGGACTTAAAAAGGGGAAATCTTAAGTTTGGAGGGTCTAGGGTTAAAATGGTCTTTTTCCAGGATAAGGGTAGTATCGTAATTACCCTAAATATATAATTAATTATTTAATTTATAAGGTGGAGGGGCATTTTGGGGAGAGAGGGCCGAAAATTGGCCTTTGAGTGAAGTCTTGCTCCACCCGGGTTCGAACCAGGTGGAAGCAATGATTTAAATTGTTTTTATTTAAATTGGTAAATTAATTTAACTAATTAATATTTATTGGCTGAATTAAAATAAAAGGGAAATATTTTTTTTAATATTTTAAGTAGTCCTAGTTGACTAAGTCTAAACTACTTCACCTCTTTTAACTCTCTTACACGTTTAACTCTCTCTCTCTCACGTCAAAATCTCTCTTTCTTTTTCACGTTCTCTCTGCAAAAATACAAGAACTGACCAGCAACTAAAAGTTCTTCACACTTGAATAACTCACTCGAAAAAAAATATAAGCAAAATATAAGCAAAAACGTTAGGCAAAGAGAGGGGTTTCCGTCGAGTTGGTGTTGAAATTTCGAGACTTGAATGTGATTTGGAGAGGGTGTTGGACAGCAGGTCGTGGGTGAATAAATGTCAAAATAAGGTATGGGTTTTCTTACTCTTGGTCCCTTTCCCAAGAGACCCCTAGGATTCAGTCGATTCTAATACGAAAACTAGGATTGTTTCCCTGTTGATTGTCCCTGTCACTAGCTCCTATCGATGGTTGTAGGTTGGTATGTCTGCTGGTAGATATTAGGCACGTAATGTGTTTTCGTGATGAATACGTTCATGAATGTGTGTTTGGAATCCTACGAATGATAACCTATGCTTTCCGAAAATATGTGTATAAATATGTGTGCAAAGTGTGTGTTGCCGTAGCTCTTGGACACGGATTGGAGCATGGAATGACATGTTTTATGGTTGTATTTAACGTTCTCAAAGTTGTATAAATTGTGATGTTCATATGAATTATAATGTGGCTGATTTGAGTGAAAAACTATTAGCTAAATGATTCACGAAATGCCCTAAGAATTAACTCTAAATGTTGATGAAAAGAAGCTGAAAAATATAACTCAAATTTCCAACACCTTGTTGGTTAATTTCAGCCAAGTAAAGTTGTTTAATAATCTATGTAAAATGAAGAAAACATATGTGAGGTCACTGAGGATCGAACCCGTGACCTCTCCATGTTAAAAATCATTGAAATAATGTGAGAAAAAGAGAATGTGGCATGTGGGATTCGAACCCATGTGCCATGACCGAAAATGAAATAATAAAAATAAGAAATGAGAGGAGTGGGATTCGAACCCACCACCTCTCAGTCAGATTTAAGGAGGAATTAAAAGAAAAATAAAAGGTTGAGGCGTGTGGGAATCGAACCCATGACCTCTACGCAGAATAAAGGAAATTTAGGAGAGAATTAAAAGTGGGGCTGTGGGGGTTCGATCCCACACCCTCTCGGCCAACAAGGAGAGAATTAAAAGAAAGGAAAATAAAAGAAAATAAGGTGTGGGGGTTCGATCCCCCATCCTCTAGGTCCCGAAAATGAAATAAAAGAAAAAAAAAGAAAATAAGGGAAAAGAAGCGTGTGTGTTGGGGCTCGAACTCGGGTTCCCCAAGACGAATGAGTTAAGTTTAAATGAATAAAAATGTAAGTGCTGTCCAAGGGATTTGAAATCGGGTTCCCTTGCCCAAATTCCGTATTGATACATAAGTCATACGTGAATAAATGTTCAAAAATAATGTTGCCTTCATAGATCGAAATCGAGATCTTGGCATACTTACAAGATGCATAAGTCTTGTACCACATAATCATTGGAAGATATGAATCACTTAAACGAACTATGACTGAAGTCTCATGGCTTGTATGTATAGACACATAAGTCTAGCATACGTTTAAAGTAAGTGAACCTAAGATGTATGTAATGAAATGATGAAACCCTAGAAGGGTTAAATAAGAATGTGAAACACACTAAATGGCCATGTGCATTGGCATATGATGAAATGAACATTCACGTAAAAAGGGGTGAGTAATTATGAAGAGAAAATGTGCTAAAGCTAATGAATGTGGTGACAACATGATAAGAGCCTAATGTGAGAGATGAGAGCAATCTCAAATGAGCCTAAGTAAATGTTACCAAAATGTACTCACCTATGAGAGTGTAAAGCTAATGAAGAGACCAGTCTCTATAAACACTCTAATGAAAGTATTGAGATTAATGTACACTTAATACTAATGATGAGATGACAAATCATCTATTGAGCTATGATGTCCTCATACTAGAAGCCAGCTTCCATGACGTATGAGTTGAATGTAACTGGACTTTATACTGAGCACCGATAGGCTAGCTTTGAGCGGTGATGCCTTCTTTTGGGAAGAGCGAAGGTTCACGTAACTCTCATGAGATGAGACTGTCCGGCATGTCGGGTATGGGTCTCCTTATATCTCCTAGTCTTTGAACCTATACTGCCAATATACGGATCTAGCAGGGTTCAATCCCCTATATACGCTAGCATGTTTTGGGTCACTTTGGCCAGTGATTCCACCTTTTTTCGCTGTGGGGCAAACACTTGATTTCATGATGCTCACATGATCTATGTCGGTTAAAGTTAAAGTTCCCCATGAATGAATGAGTCCAGCCTCAAATGATGCACATAATGAAATGAACGATACCAAATGTGTTAGGATAGGATAATCAAGAGGTGAGCTAGACTCAAGTAATGACACTAGGTTATTCTTGGTCATTGCACAACAAACCCGATGAGAGTCTTAAACAACATCCTAGGTATGGCTAGTGTTTACACTAGCTTATGAATGAATGAAATAAAGTACGTATGAATGAATGAAGCAGACTCTGTGTTTACTAAAGAAGACTCCCTAGTTGAGGTCCCATATGTTGAGCCCTCATTTTGGGAAGTCTTAATGTTAAGTTCATGATTCGAAGGTCTCATGGCATATGAACAAACGATATGAAAGATGTTATGTGCCTTATGCAATATGTTATGTGCTATGTATAAGACGTTATGTGCTGTGTGCAATATGATACGTATGATGATGCATGTTACTCTCATGGCATGACTTTCCTAATCTAATTTGGCAAGTCCACTGACTTTCCTAATCCAAGTTTGACAGGTCCACTAAACTTCCTAATCCAAATTTGGCAAGTCTACTGACTTGACTTTCCATAAATCATGTTGTTAGGAAAGAGCTATTCTTACTCATGCATGTCCTTGGTGTGTTCTTGCATATACCCATACTTAGTACAAGTGTGTACTAATCCCATACAACTCTATATTTTTAGGTGCAGGCACAGGTGGACGTTAGAGCTTACAGTACGATGTTGCAGCTATCTGGACGTAGAGCTTTTATCCGGATTTGGTAGGCCCTCATTCTTTCGAGGATGTCTACTGTTATTATCTAGCTTAGATGTAGGATTTAGCTAGTGGAGTATGTTCCACTAGTGTTTTCTTTCTCATTTTATTTTAGACATTGTATTGGTGCCATTTTGGCAAGTATACTCTTAATGCAGTATTGAACTATTTCTTTCATTTGATGATCTGAATATTAGATGGTTGATTGTGAATGTTTATGAGTTTAAGTAGAATGTCTTATATGAATGTTAAGTAACAAAAGTTCAAATTTTCTGCTAAAATTAACCTAGATGAAGTAACGATGACGTATGTAGGCTTGTCTGCGACCTCTGAGAGGTCAACGACGCCGGTCTCGTTTGGGGTCTAGATTCCGGTCGTGATAGTAACTATAAAGAATAAGTATCCCTTCCCTAGGATTCATGATTTTGTTGATCAACTCAAAGGGGATACATTTTTCTTCAAAATAGATCTTCATTTGAGTTACAATCAACTAAGGGTAAGAGGATGTGACATTTCCAATACGGCCTTTAGGACCTGGTACGGTCACTACAATTTTGTTTTTATGTCTTTTGGGTTAACAAATGCCTTGACGACACTCATGGACCTACTTAATATGGCGTTTAGGCAATATCTTTATTAGCTCGTGATTGACTTTATTGATGATATTTTAATATATTCAAAGAATGAGGGTGAACATGAGGATCTCTTGAAAATATTATTGCAAGTACTTAAAGACAACCGACTATATGTTATGTTTAGTATATGTGAGTTTTGGCTAAGGACGGTTGCTTTTCATTGTTATATTGTGTCAGACACGAGTATAGGGGTTGATCCTAACAAGACGGATGTGGTAAAGAGTTTGCCTAGGCTTCTAAGTCTCACCGATACTAGAATCTATTTGGGTTTGGCCGGGTATTAAAGGAGATTTGTTGAGGGATTTTCATCCATCGCTTCTCCATTAATGTCTTTGACCCAAAAGAATTACAAATTTGAATGGTCATAGGATTATGATAATATCTTCCAAGAATTGAAGGTTAGACTCACCTCCGCTCCAGTGTTGACCTTACCATAGGCTAAAAACAGATTCATTGTATATTTTGATACTTCAAGAGTAGGGTTAGGGTGTGTTGTCCGGCAACACGATAAGGTGATTTCCTATGCTTCACGGAAACTCAAGAATCATGAAAATAATTACCCAACCCATGACCTCGAACTAGTGACGAGGGTATTTTCCTTGAATATATGGAGACACTATCTCTATAGGGTGCATACTGATGTGGTTACGGACCACAAGAGTCTTCAATATGCGTTTAGCCAAAAAGTCTTTAATCTCTAACAAAGGAGATGCTTAGAGCAATATATAGATAGTGACATGAGTGTCTTATACCCCCAGAAAAGCTAATGTGGTTGCGCATGCCCTAAGTATATTGTCCATGGGTAGTGTGTGTAATGTAGAAGATGAGCATAATGTATTGGTTCGGGATGTACATAGATTGGCCCGATTAGGTTTCAAACTAGTGGATTAATGGTCAATCATAGTTCCATATATTCCTTTGTAGTTTTTATGAAGTCTAAGCAACATCTTGATCCTATATTGAAGGAGTTGAAAGAATCAGTTCTAAAAAAGTCCGTTGAGGTTTTCTCCCAGGGGGATATGGGGTGCTTAGGTACCTATGTAGGTTGTGTGTGCCGGATGTTGATTGAATAAGAGAAAAATGTTGGAAGAGGCTCATATTATGTGATATTGTATTCATCCGGGAGCCACCAAGATGGCCGTGATCTATGTGAAATCTATTGGTGGAATGGCAAAAAAAAGGATATAGCAGGTTTTGTGCCCAAATGTCCAAATTGTCAACAACTCAAGGAAGAACACCTAAAATTGGGATGTTTGTTCCAAGATATAAATAAACCCTCTTGGATGTGGGAGGAGGTGAATATGCACTTTATTGTGGGTTTTCCTCGTACTCGACAGAAACATTATTCTATTTTGGTCAATTTTGATAGGATGACAAAATCAGCCCATTTATTTCCCTACAAGGTTACTTTTCAGTAGAAGACTATGCTGAGTGGTACGTCAAGGAGGTATCGAAGTTGCATTGGTTTCTTTGTCTATCATATCAGATCAAGGTACTCAATTTACTTCACATTTTTGGAAGGAGTTTCAACATGGACTTGGTACTAATATTCAACATAGTACCGCTTTCAACCCTTAAATTGATGGTCAAACCGAATGCAACTTAGAGAACATATTGAGGGCGTGTGTGATTGATTTCAAGGGTAATTGGGATGATCATCTTCCCTTGATAGAATTTGCATTGAACAATCGTTACACCTATAGCATTGCCATGTCTCCATTTGAAGCACTATATGGTAGGACTTGTAGATCTCCAGTGGGTTGTTTTGAAGTAGGTGAGTTTGCTCTAATTTGTCCCGAACTAGTCTATGATGCCATTAAAAAGTTCGACTCATCATAAAGAGGTTGAATACAACCCAAAGTCGGTAAAATTGCTATACTTACAATAGAAGAAGGGATCTTGAATTTGAGGTTTGTGATTGAGTCTACTTGAAAATCAAACATATGAAAGATGTGATGAGGCTTGACAATAAATATGAAACTTAGTCCCTGATATGTAGGACAATACCAAATCTTGAAACATATTGGGAAAATTACATATAAAATGGACTTGCCAAATGAGTTATCTCCGATTCACCCGGGGTTTCATGTCTCCATGCTTGGAAGTGCATTGGTGATCCTTTATCAATACATCCTTCAGAGGGTTTAGGAGTTGATGAGAACCTCTCTTATGAAGAAGGTCCGTTAGAGATTTTTGACAGGCAAGTGAAGAGATTGAGAAATAAGGTAGTAGATTTTGTTATGGTTATATGGAGAAATCAATTAGTTGAGGGTGAGACATGGGAGGCGAGACTGATATGAAGTCCAACTATCCTCATGTTTTTCCTTCTACTCCTATTCAAACTTGAAGTATGTAATTCCTCGTATGTTTTATGTTTTGGGAGTCATGTGTATGGTATGAGTTGTCCATTATTCTTTATATTAAGAATTTTCTTGTGAAAAATCATGTTAAATCATATATTTAGTTTTTATGACCGATATTTTCCTCATGTTGGTTTGAATTTTAGAAAGATGATTGCATTTTTGACTTCGTGAGATGAATCGATGAACATGCTTTGTCACGACCCAACCCGATGGGCCGTGACTAGTATCCGATTTGGACACTCACATACAAACCAGATAAGTATAACCAACTGAAACTAAGACAATAAGAGATTTAATCAAATCAAACCAACTCCAACGCCAAATATAAATAAAGTTAATCTGTCTTATAAAAAGTCATAACCATTCAACCGTAACAACATACGCGAGCCGCAAGGCTGCAACAACACAATTTACAATGATGTACGAAATCCGACAACCCCGTACACGCAGGTATCCCAAACAAACCATGTCCAGACTATTATCCAAAACATACGTACAACCCACATAATGTCTTACAGACCTCTAAGAGTATAGTAGGAAACTCGACGGGACAGGGCCCCGCAGTACCCATAGATAAGCAAAAGACTTCATGGAAAGTTATGTACCAAACGACTGGGCTCCAAAATAGTGGAGCTCTCCAAATCAGCAGAGTAGATATCCTAGGCGAGAGGATCACCTAACTGAGCGTCTACACCTGCGGACATGAAACGCAGCCCCCCGAAGAAAGGGGGTCAGTACGGACAATGTACTGAGTATGTAAAGCATAAGGTAAAGATGACAGGATATCAACATGATAAGTCGAAACAAGATATCGTTACACAAGTACATTATAAATGAAAATCATGCAATCTTTAACATATAAGGTGCCCAGCTTCCCTAGTAAGGGGCTCGGCAAAATAATCATCATATATATACATCATACGTACCCGGCCCTCTAGTGAGGGACTCGGTGAAATAGTCATCACATCATCTCTGTCATCATCATCATTATAACCATCCTCATCACCAATCATATATATAATATACATACCCGGCCCTCTAGTGAGGGACCCGGTGACATATGCAAGAACTCCGCACGAACATTACCCGGCCCGGGACTCGGTGAAATGATAAATAACTCTATGCACGAGTAGAGCATTATGAGTATTACCAAAGATTAACATTTTATTAAGATTATAAACCTTTAACACGATATGAAAACGTAAAATCTCAATGACTCTAAGAAGCTCTACCATAGATATGAGAAATCACCATAGCCTTAGACATAGCCGATATATAGAAGAATAGTTTGTGAAAGCAAGAATATACGTCACCTAGACGCTTTAGAAGTAAGTATCAAACCTGTCCGTCATTTACTCATTTTTAAAAGTCATGCCAAACAAAGAAGAAAAGATAGCGTTACATACCGTATAGTCGAGCTACACGTCCAATATTTACTGCCCAAGCTATTAATCTATAACAAGCAACAATCGTGCCGCAATTAGATAGTCGTCACGCTTTACTACTTATATAAGCTAGCTAATAATCTAACGAAAATTCGGCAGCACTTCCCCTATATTCCTTACTTTGTCCCAATCCGACAACAACCCAAATTATCCATAGCAATACCAATAACACATTAACATATACATAACATCAAATCAGAATTTCCCACACTTTGTTTTAATCAAAACAGCCCAAACACTAACACAACACCACTAATAATCCGATTATGATTTCCGTTCATACTTAGCACAATCAATAACTAAAACGAATTTTCTTAAGCTACTGGTCACACCCCCTTTCCTAACATTAATGGCTAATTAATAGAGACATTCTAAAGAATTAATAAATCAAGCAAAGAGATTACTAACCAAAATTCTTGAAGCTACTGGCCAAGAGTTGCATGGTGGGTTTTCTCCATTTCCATGGCTGCCTAAGCTAAGGTGAAGAAGATGAAAATTTTGCTATCATTTCACCACTTCATTCATAATATGAAGTGGAGACAACACCCCACTATCCCACTAAGCCTAGCTCCCAAAATGATTCCTTTCACTTTGCCTTGAGTGGTGGGGCCCTCTACTTAATTATTTTAATCCCAACAGCCACTAAATAAATTCCCACTTAAAATTAATCCCAATCTGATTTCCTTTAATCACTCAAAACTTAAAATAAAATCTCATTCCCCGGACTTACCTCGACTAGCTCATGACGCGCATTGCGTATAAAAATACGAGGCGTAACATCCTTCCCCCTTAGGAACATTCATCCTCGAATGTTAAATTAGCATAAAAAAAATCAGTGAGGTCTCTCTAACAGTTATACCTATCAACTTGCATTTCGTAACTTACAGATGCCTCACAGAGTCACAACTTACTGCATAATTTCGTTTATCAATCAATATAGTCAAGCTAGGAATTGAATTACCTGCAGGTACGGGAAACAAGTGAGGATACTTATTCTTCATATTGTCTTCCGCTTCCCAAGTCATCTCCTCCCTATTATTATTTCGCCACAACACTTTGACGGAAGCCACATTCTTAGTACGTAACCTTTTAACCTGGCGATCAAGTATAGCTACGGGTTTCTCCTCATATGACAACTCCTTTGCTACCTGAACATCATCTACAGGGAATACTCTAGAAGGATCACCAATACATTTACGTAGCATCGATACATGAAAGACTGGATGTACCGCCTCCAAATCAGATGGTAGATCCAACTCATAGGCAACCTTACCTATCCTACGAACAATCTGATAAGGCCCAATGTATCTCGGACTGAGCTTTCCCATCCTGCCGAATCTCATCACACCCTTCATGGGTGATACCTTCAAGAATACCCAGTCACCAATCTGAAACTCCAAATCTCGACGCCGATTATCTGCATATGACTTCTGTCTACTCTGGGCTGCTAGTAACCTTCCCTGAATAAGCTTCACCTTGTCAACTGCTTGCTGAATCATATCCGGGCCTATTAACTTAGTCTCGCCAACATCGAACCAACCAATAGGTGACCTGCACTTCCTCCCATATAAGGCCTCGTACGGTGCCATCTGGATACTAGAATGGTAGCTATTATTATAGGCAAACTCAATGAGCGGCAAGTGGTCATCCCAGCTACCTTTGAAGTCAATAATACAGGCCCGCAACATATCTTCTAATGTCTGAATAGTGCGCTCAGCCTGCCCATTAGTTTGAGGGTGAAATGCTGTGCTAAGGTTCACCTGTGTCCCCAATCCCTTCTGAAATGATCTCCAAAAGTTAGCTGTAAATTGAGCTCCTCTGTCTGATATAATGGACGTGGGAACCCCATGAAGTCTCACTATGTCCTTGACATATAACCTCGCATAATCTTCAGCCGAATAAGTAGTCCTGACTGGAAGAAAATGGGTCGATTTTGTCAGCCTATCTACAATAACCCATATCGAGTCATACTTCCGTTGAGTGCGAGGTAAGCCTGTAATGAAGTCCATATTAATCATCTCCCATTTCCAAGTCGGGATCTCGATCTCCTGTAATAATCCACCAGGCTTTTGATGTTCGATCTTGACTTGTTGACAATTCGGGCACTGAGCAACAAACTCCGCTATGTCCTTTTTCATGCCATCCCACCAGTATAGGCATCTGAGGTCATGATACATTTTTGTTGACCCTGGGTGAACAGAATAACAGGCAGAGTGTGCCTCTCCCATAACTTGCCGTCGTAGCCCCGCAATATCAGGTACACACAATCTGCCTTCATATCGTAACACTCCGTCAGGTGTAACCTTAAATGGGGTCTTTTCCTTTTGAAGAGTTGCATCTCTATACCATGCCAGAATAGGATCCTCGTACTGGTGTCTCTTTACCTCATCTATGATTGAGGACTCAGCAACCTCTCGAATAGAAACTCCACTATCTTCTGAATTAGCCATACGGACTCCAAGGCTGGATAGCCGCTGAATCTCCTGAACCATCTCCCTCTTTTCTGGTTGTACATCTGTCAAGCTACCCATGGACTTACGGCTAAGAGCATCTGCTACAACATTTGCTTTCCCTGGATGATATAAAATGTCAACATCATAATCCTTTAGAAACTCTAACCACCGCCTCTGTCGTAAGTTCAGCTCCTTCTGTTTAAAGATATATTGGAGACTCTTATGATCTGTATAGATGTCCACATGTACAGCATATAAATAATGCCTCCATATCTTCAATGGATGAACCACGACTGCTAACTCCAGATCGTGAGTAGGATAATTCTTTTCATGCTTCCTAAGCTGTCGGGAGGCATAGGCTATAACTTTGCCATGTTGCATCAATACACATCCTAGCCAAACACCCGAAGCATCACAATAAATAACATAGCCGTCTGGTCCCTCCGGAAGAGTTAGGACTGGAGCTGTAGTCAATTTGTCTTTCAATAACTGGAAGCTTCGCTCACAAGCATCAGTCCACTGGAACTTGGCTCCCTTTTGAGTTAGCCTTGTCAAAGGCGCTGAAATTGAGGCAAACTTTTCTATGAATCTCCTGTAATATCCTGCTAACCCCAGAAAGCTGCGTACCTCAGTAGGTGTCGTAGGTCTGGGCCAAGTCTTTACTGCCTCAATCTTCTGTGTGTCTACCCGAATACCATCAGCTCCAATAATATGCCCCAAGAATGCCACTGAAGTCAACCAGAACTCGCACTTGGAGAACTGAGCATACAATTTCTGGTGCTGAAGCACCTTAAGTACCATCTTTAAATGGTCTGCATGCTCCTCTTCTGAACGTGAATAGACCAGAATATCGTCTATAAATACAATAACAAACATATCAAGGAATGGTTTAAACACTCGATTCATTAAATCCATAAACACCGCTGGAGCATTAGTCAGCCCAAAAGACAGCACTCTAAACTCATAATGCCCATATCGGGTCCGGAATGCCATCTTTGGAATATCTGTCTCCCTTACCCGCACCTGATGATAACCTGACCGCAAGTCTATCTTTGAAAAACACTTAGCACCCTGCAACTGGTCAAATAGATCGTCAATCCTTAGAAGGGGATACCTGTTCTTTACTGTTACTTTGTTCAGATGCCTATAATCAATACACATCCGCAGCGACCCATCCTTTTTCCTCACAAACAGTACTGGTGCTCCCCAAGGTGACGTGCTAGGCCTGATGAAACCCTTTTCTAGCAAATCTCTCAATTGCTCTTTCAACTCTTTCAACTCAGCAGGTGCCATTCTATAAGGAGGTATAGATATAGGCTGGGTATCTGGCAGTACATCTATAGTAAACTCTATCTCTCGTTCTGGAGGAAGGCCTGGAAGGTCCTCTGGGAATACATCAGGAAATTCATTAACTACCTAGACTGATTGAAGAGTCGGTGCCTCTGCCTTTATGTCATGCACTCAAACCAGATGATAAATATAGCCTTTTCTAACCATCTTCCTGGCCTTAAAGTATGAAATAAATTTACCTTTACTGTACTCCCCTTCCACTCTATAATCGGTTCCCCTGGAAATTGAAATCGAACTATCTTTCCTCTGCAATCAACATTTGCATAACAAGCAGCCAACCAATCCATGCCCATGATAATATCAAACTCAATCCTATTTAACTCTATTAGATCTGCTACGGTACGACGACTATATATAACCACTGAACAACTCTTATATACTCGCGTAGCTATGACAGAATCTCCTACAGGTGTAGCTACCTCAAATGGTTCTATCAACTCAGATTCTATTCCGATCCTACTATCAACAAAGGGGGATATAAATGATAAGGTGGAACCTGGGTCTATCAATGCATACACACTTCGGGAGAATAGTGATAATATACCTGTGATCACATTAGGTGACGCCTCCTGATCCTGCCTACTAGTCAAAGCATATATGCGGTTTGAGGGACCGCTAGAACTGGAAGCTCCACCACGACCTCTACCACGGCCTGCTGGTGCCTGAATATCCTGCCCCATAGGGCGCATAGCCACAGAAGAAGATGAACCAGCAACGGACCCAGTAGGCTGTGCCATACCCCCTGCACTACCCCTAAAGGGACATTCCCTCATAGTATGACCTTGACGGCCGCAAGAAAAACACGCACCTGTAACCCAATGACATTCCCTAGGATGGGACCTACCACAGCGAGAACACCGCGGCAAAGGTGGCCTCGACTGGCTCAAACCCCTGCCCATCTGTGACCCTGACGCCATAGAGCTCTGACCAGCTTCCGAATATCCCGCACGATCAAACCCCCTACCCATGAAACGTGGGGGTGCACTCTGTGCTGGCTGGGACGAAAATCTAACATTCTGTTGAGACTGCCCGCCTCGAAACTCGTCAGAATAACCTGCTGATCTAACCCTCTTATGTTGGCCTCTATTAAAATCTCTATCTGGTTGACGTCCCCGGTGCCGATCCTCTACCCCCTGTGCATATGCTTGCACCCGAGCAATGTCCATACCTGGCTGAAGAGTCACTGCCATACAACCGTCAATCAGATAACAATCCAATCCCATCACATAACGATGTACCCTGTCTGCCATATCAGCCACAATAGTAGGCGCATGCCTAGCCAATGAATCAAACTCGAGACTATACTCTCGAACGCTCCTTCCATTCTGCCTCAAACGCAAGAATCTATCGACTCTAGCTCACTTCATCTCTGGAGGCAGGAAGTGGCCCTGGAAAGCCTCCACAAATTCATCCCATAACGCTGGAGGAGCACCCTCACCCCTAGATAATTCCCAAGACTCATACCAATTAATAGCTACATCCCGCAAACGATACGTAGCCAACTCTACAGACTCAGTCTTCGAAGCCTTGATTATCCTCAATGTACGCTGCATCTGACGAATAAACTCTTGCGGATCATCCTGGGGCCTTGATCCAAAGAACTCTGGAGGATTACAACATAAAAAATCACGAGCCCTTAAGCTATCAGATCTGTCCGCATGATCAACTCCTAGTCCATGCCTGCGAGCCTGACCTGCCACTAATCTAGTCAGCAACTGAACCGCATCTCTCATGGCCCTATCTTCCGCCCCTGGCTGAGGAGCTGGAGGTTCAGGTGCTGGGGCCTCGGGGGCTGGTGGTGGTGTAGCAGAGCTCTCCGACTGGAGCACAATACCAGGCATAGACTGGGCACGGGCCCTAGTGACTCTACGGATCTGACTTGCACCTTCTGCTACCGATTTGCCCTTCTGGGTGGCTGTAGCTTTCTTTGGAGGCATATCTGAAAACACGAGGATTCGTTAGGGAGGGATTATCCTGTTAATATAGCTCTATCGCACGATCTAGAATAAGAAGAAAGGATGACATCCTAAATGTCCTGTAGCTTCCTGTTTATAGATGTGGTGCACTACACACCGATAAACAAGACTCTACTAGACACGGTCTGTAGACACTTTCGAGGAAGAACCGCTCTGATACCACTTTTGTCAAGACCCAACCCGATGGGCCGTGACTAGTGTCCGATTTGGACACTCACATACAAACCAGATAAGTATAACCAACTGAAACTAAGAAAATAAGAGATTTAATCAAATCAAACCAACTCCAACGCCAAATATAAATAAAGTTAATCTGTCTTATAAAAAGTCATAACCATTCAACCGTAACAACATACGCGAGCCGACAAGGCTGCCACAACATAATTTACAATGATGTACGAAATCCGACAACCCCGTACACGCGGGTATCCCAAACAAACCAAGTCCAGACTATTATCCAAAACATACGTACAACCCACATAATGTCTTACAGACCTCTAAGAGTATAGTAGGAAACTCGACGGGACAGGGCCCCGCAGTACCCATAGATAAGCAAAAGTTTTCATGGAAAGTTATGTACCAAACGACTGGGCTCCGAAGTAGTGGAGCTCTCCAAATCAGCAGAGTAGATATCCTAGGCGAGAGGATCACCGAACTGAGCGTCTACACCTGCGGACATGAAATGCAGCCCCCCGAAGAAAGAGGGTCAGTACGGACAATGTACTGAGTATGTAAAGCATAAGGTAAAGATGACAGGATATCAACATGATAAGTCGAAACAAGATATCGTTACACAAGTACATTATAAATGAAAATCATGCAATCTTTAACATATAAGGTGCCCAGCTTCCCTAGTAAGGGGCTCGGCAAAATAATCATCATATATATACATCATACGTACCCGGCCCTCTAGTGAGGGACTCGGTGAAATAGTCATCACATCATCTCTGTCATCATCATCATTATAACCATCCTCATCACCAATCATATATATAATATACATACCCGGCCCTCTAGTGAGGGACCCGGTGACATATGCAAGAACTCCGCACGAACATTACCCGGCCCGGGAATCGGTGAAATGAAAAATAACTCTATGCACGAGTAGAGCATTATGAGCAACCATATGCAATTAAAATCATTTCTTATAACTCAATAGGACAATCAACGTGAACCAACAAGGAGTATTACCAAAGATTAACGTTTTATCAAGATTATAAACCTTTAACACGATATGAAAACGTAAAATCTCAATGACTCTAAGAAGCTCTACCATAGATATGAGAAATCACCATAGCCTTAGACATAGCCGATATATAGAAGAATAGTTTGTGAAAGCAAGAATATACGTCACCTAGACGCTTTAGAAGTAAGTATCAAACCTGTCCGTCATTTACTCATTTTTAAAAGTCATGCCAAACAAAGAAGAAAGGATAGCGTTACATACCGTATAGTCGAGCTACACGTCCAATATTTACTGCCCAAGCTATTAATCTATAACAAGCAACAATCATCCCGCAATTAGATAGTCGTCACGCTTTACTACTTATATAAGCTAGCTAATAATCTAACGAAAATTCGGCAGCACTTCCCCTATATTCCTTACTTTGTCCCAATCCGACAACAACCCAAATTATCCGTAGCAATACCAATAACACATTAACATATACATAACGTCAAAACAGAATTTCCCACACTTTGTTTTAATCAAAACAGCCCAAACACTAACACAACACCACTAATAATCCGATTATGATTTCCGTTCATACTTAGCACAATCAATAACTAAAACGAATTTTCTTAAGCTACTGGTCACACCCCCTTTCCTAACATTAATGGCTAATTAATAGAGACATTCTAAAGAATTAATAAATCAAGCAAAGAGATTACTAACCAAAATTCTTGAAGCTACTGGCCGAGAGTTGCATGGTGGGTTTTCTCCATTTCCATGGCTGCCTAAGCTAAGGTGAAGAAGATGAAAATTTCGCTATCATTTCACCACTTCATTCATAATATGAAGTGGAGACAACACCCCACTACACATCCCACTAAGCCTAGCTCCCAAAATGATTCCTTTCACTTTCCCTTGAGTGGTGGGGCCCTCTACTTAATTAATTTAATCCCAACAGCCACTAAATAAATTCCCACTTAAAATTAATCCCAATCTGATTTCCTTTAATCACTCGGAACTTAAAATAAAATCTCATTCCCCGGACTTACCTTGACTAGCTCATGACGCGCACTGCGTATAAAAATACAAGGCGTAACATGCTTCATTAAGTTTTGATGAATTGATAAACATGCTTCGTTATGTTTTCATGAAATGACTTATTAGATCCATATTGTTGTGTTGAGCTTACTTGAGTTGGAGACTACAGTTCTTATCATGTTTATGTGAATTGATGAATTTATTGCATATTGGATTAGTAGATGGAGTTCCTACTTTCTTGTATTGCATTGCCCATGTTGTCAAATTGAGTTGATGATTACTCCTTCGAATTTGTGCATAGTGTGATTAGGGATTTTTTAGCTTTTGCATATTTTGATGTTTCTGCATAATAGGCTGTTAGTCTATATTTTATAACTTAGATTAGTATTTGGTCATCATTCGGGGAAGAATGTTCCCAAGGGGGAGATAATGTTACACCCCAAAAATCTAATGATCTAAGTTATAGCCTAACGTGTAGTGAAGTAGCCTAATGAAGTTAAAATGTAAGGATATAGACCTAAATTAATCTCCCTAAGGTAGTACTAGAGTTTTAGGGCCTAAACATCAAGGCACGACCCAGAATGACTACCCAAAAGTCCGAAAAGTTGTAAAATACGGCATGAACAATGTTTGGGCACCCACGAGCCGTGGGTGGAACCATGGTCCGTAGTTTGGAGGCGTGGTACAACAAATAGTCCCCCCAATTAGTTGTCCATTCAATGAACCCTTTATTATCAAAACGACCCCCATGGAGGACGGGCCATGGTCCCATCTACAATTCGTGGATAGGGTCTGTGGATCACCACCTCCAAAAAGCTAGCTTGGATTCGGCCAAGGGATGAGTGTTTTCATAAATTCTATTTTGATTAAGGAATGGTAGGTACGGTAAGGAATAGTTATTTTATATGTACTTAAGTACTTTTAACTATTAATAAACTCTTTTAACTCTTCACAACTCACAAACTCTAACTCAATAACCTTCCCTCCCAAAAATATACTCACTCAAAACTCCATTGAATAACAAAGATAAAGGTCAAGATTAGGGTTCAAGCTCCAAGATTTTCACTCTAATTTCATGAGGAAAATATATATTAAGGTTTGGGAAATTGGTAACTTGTTCCAAACTAGGTTTTTCATTCTAGCCATGGGTTCGTCCTAAAAACGAGTTTTGTTATGTTTATTTCATTATATTATGGATGATTTGATGTTTAATGGTGATTTTTGTTGTAAAATTCCCCATGAGACCATTAACACCCCGATGACCCCAATTTTACGATTTTTTATTAATGTATTGAAACAAGATTATTACTATAAATCGTATCTATATTAATCTAGTTGTTGAATCTTTGTTTATTCATGCATATTTTAGTATCTCTAGGTGTAATTGTTGGACATTATTCATGACGATGGCAGGAGGGAATTTCTAGGGTTCGTACATGGTGAAGAAAGTTGTGTATAGACTATTGAATCACCTAGAAGGTGAATATCCTTTGAATAATGTGTAAAGTAAGCTATTATTGAAAGGTTGTTGTTTACATACCCTTACACTTTATTGTGTATGATAGTATAGGATAATTATGTTGTTGAGATTGAAAGGCTATCCGTATAAACAACTATAATTATAATGTGAACGACTTACTCACATGTTAAGTTGATTCTAAGGTTTAATGTCCATCCTCACCTTTAAAGAATCTATGATCTAATATGATGAATTGTATTGAATAAAGGGTAGATCATTCTTTCACACATGTAAATTCAATTCAAGACTAATTATGTATAATTTGGTAATTAATGGTTACCACCGAGTGGATGTGAAAAATAAGGTAAGGTCCTTCTGCCTATGCAAGAGGTTGGGTCATCTAATTGAACTCATGATATTTAAGCACTTCTGGAAATAGAAGAGGTCGGTTTTCTAGAAGTAATCTCTCAATCCAATAACTATGTGACAGCATAGGACATTAGCTAGGGTATCCACCTAAGATATAAGCATGTTAGTTCTAACTTTGGCTAGTAGGACACCTTCTTATGGTATGGAGTTTCATGACATCGGTGTCCATGTAGCTCACATGGTCTATGTCGGTTAGGGCTACTCTTCCCTATATAACAAGATAATGAATGAGACATGAAATAAACTATGACTTGTGTGTGAGTTTACTTAGTAGGACATGGGTATGGGGTTCACTTATACATTGCACAAGTAGACTTAGTGGGATGTTATGGAATGGTCGCTATATGTTATGATGAGATATTAATATATATACGTTTGATGAATGGATAGTTAATATGTTTGAACTTCCTTGTGTTCAAGTAATGTACATGACAAGTTCCTTATTTATGACTATTGATTATGATGAGGTGTAAAGATGATATGTATGACTAAGGTAGCTTCAAAAGAGTACTAAGTAAGGTTGGTATTATGGCTATGCTTCCCTAGATGACAAGATAATGAATGAGAAAGGAACTAAACTATGACCTCTTGGTCCGTTTACGTAGTACGAGTGGGGGTATGGGACTTCAAATTTACATTACACAAGTAGAGTTAGTAGGATGTTATGGAATTGTTCCTATATGTTATGATAAGATATTAATGTATACATGTATGATGAATGGATAGTTTATATGAATGAATTTTCTTATGTTCAAGTAATGTACATGACTAGTTCCTTATTTATGACTATTGATTATGATGATGTCTAAAGATGATATGTATGACTAAGGTAGCTTCAAAAGCGTACTTAGTAAGAATGGTATTATTGGATGCCAACCATACATTGCACAAGTGTTCTTTAGGGGTTTCTAAGGTAATGGATTTACTATGTAATGAGTATAAATATGATTATGGCTTAAGTTTTTCATTGAAATAGCATGTTGGTTTCCAAACATGACAAATGCATACTTTTCAACTGAAATGTCATTTTTATAATATTTCAAGGATTTTGTGCATGCATCCATACTTAGTACATATTTTTGCTAACCCATTCTTGTTCTACATTGGGATAAGTGCAGGTTTTGGCTAGGTGACATACATTCTCCTCTGTTGAAGAAGAAATAGATTGCTTATCTCCAAGTAGTGGTGATTCCTCATGTTTGAGGACAATATATCTATTTCTTAGTTTCTATTGTACTTCTTATATTGAAACATGTTTTGATGTAAAGGGATAAGTCCCGGTCTTTGTATTCCTATGTTTTGGATGGTGAAGGAGACAAGGTCCAGACTCTTATGATTTTCCTTTTAGAAAACTAAAGTTTGACTTTGATAGTAAAATTTTAAAATTTTCCGCACTATTCTTATGGCTTTATGTGTGTGTTTATTCCAAGGGCTTGTATGCAACCCCTTTGGGGTCAAGTACGTTGTGTTATGTCAAGGGATATTCCTAGGTGACGACACTTCTTAGATGAAACTTAACCAAAGAAGAAGACTACCATACCACAACTTAAGAAAATCCACGAAATTTAACTAGAAAACATTGAATCTTTAGAACCTTGACTTCTTCTTCTCCAATGGTGGTATTTAGAGAGAGAATTATTCGGAGAGGGGTGGTTTCAATTTTGGTGTTTTTGGGATAATGCATTTTAAAGGGTATTTTAATGACTTAAACGACATTAAATAAGTGAAAGAAAAACATTTCAACCATCGCCAACCGATAATTAATTAACTAATTAGGAATTTACTAGATTGACCCCTCCGTGCCCAGCCCTTGACCAACAGATCACCCCCATAAGGCGTGGAGGTACCTATACCCCATAGGTCCCATCTATGGGTCACCAAAATTTCCCAAATTTTTGTTCTTTGGGGAAGCCTTTGGATTAGGATTTAGGGTGCCCCAAAATAACCCTTGGTTGGTCCTTAGGGGGTCGTACCTTGACGTTTAATCCCTAAAACCCTTAACATAAGCTCGGGAACTTAATTTACAACACAAAACCCCATATAAAGCTCAAACAAATAGTCGTACGACTCTAGTTTCATCTACTAGTTTTTATGAGTGATAAATCCTTCCCTTGAAGAAGGAAAATCCTTCAAACTATGGCCTGACCACACCCAAAGAAACCTTCCTTACAAGAAAGACACTCGCCCAGATGGTTTTTACCACACTTTTGACAAATTGGGAAAGTCTTGTTACCTGAAGTTCTTCCTCGAGACTTAGAAATTGATGCCCTACCTTTATGATCCTATCAAAACATGGGGGATGCAATGCAATATGATGAATGTGCTGGGGATGAAGATCTCTACTAAAACTGTGAACGATTTCCACCAACCAATATCTGCAGAGAGTATTCATAGTTCCCTTTTCTAGATTTTTTGTGGTCCTTAGCCAATTCTCCAATCTTATCTCCCTCAACCTGATGAGCATGAGTTATAAGCCTAGAGATATTTATATCCTCAAGAAACATTGCATTTCTGCACACTGTCTTCACTAAGTCACATAACAAAAATAGAAACTTCTTAACTTGTGCCCATGATCAGCAACTATAGGTGGAGCATAGCTTGAGAGTTGGTTGAACTTCGGTCCATACTCTTGTACTTACATTGTACCTAACCTCAAATTCATGAACTCCTAAGACTTAGCCTCCCTCAACTCTCTTAGGAAGAACCTATCTAGAAAGGCTCTAGTAAACCAATCCAAGTGACATAGTTGCATCCACACCCCTATTTTATTTTAACTAGGTAACCAAAAGTGATCTACCTCCTAAAGCTGGTAGAATGCAAACTCTACCCTATAATAACCAGTTACTTGCATTACTCCAAAGATCTCCTAAACCTCATTAATGAAGTTCTGTTAGTATTTAGCAACCTACGACCCTAGAACTCAGGCAGATTTATTCGAAAAAAGTCTCAAACTCTAGTTATAGTTGATCATCCATCTGTGTTAGTAGGAAATGTGACCTTCTGATTTTTTCTTGTTGGCCACACTCTGAGCCAAAAGCTGGATTTCATTCTTAAAATGTGCACTAGTAATGTCAAGGTCTCAGGCTTGACGGAATGCATTGATGTTGCAGGCATTAGCATTCCTTGCATGATCTCTACTAGGAGGCATGATCTGAAATACATAACGATTGATTAGAATGGAGAAATTAAATCCTACCTAACTCATAAGAGTAGCAATGAAGTTATGTTTTTCTAAAAACACTTTGTAGCCTCCCTCTCATTAGATTGGTGAACTTCACATCTATTAAAGAGACTCTAATTAGTTAGACTTTCACATATCCTAGGACTATTAATCATAATGTTCTGATAACATGTTTGTCACGACCTAAGGCTACCCCCTTGACGTAAACATGGGACCTAGGATCACAAGTTACACCAAGCTAATCATGAGCTGGCATATCATAAGAAAACTAAAACAACTAAACAAAGGTACTATGTGGAAGCTAAATCAATTGATAACTGAAAGATAGGATCATCCTAATATATAAAAATTACTAAGAGTTTAATGATACTAAACATTCACTCAGACCTAAAGTTCAATCTAATAATATATCATAAAAAACCTCTAACTGACTAAAGTTTCTACGACATGTACCCAACCAACCATAGAAAAACTAAAATTGAAACAAAAGACTTAAATGGAAACCTTATATATTTTCCTCATAGTATGAGGACTAAGCACTATTTCTTATTAGTATGGATCAAGAACTAATCTACATGTGATCTGAATGGTTAGAAAAAAAACGTACATCTTTGTAGAATGTATCACGGAGTATGTGTCAGTTCTTTGAATATACTGAGCATGTAGCATATAGAATATAACTACAAAAATGTGCAAGCTGAACAAAGCATTACGGGGAAATGACATAATCAAAAACTTATGTATGTACTTGAATATACTTATATGTGGTGAACTAAATGCAATGACGAAGTACTGATTATTAACATGACCTTATGAGAGTGAACAGTGAAATAGAACTTACATTCAAAATCTATGAATGGAACAGTTATAAATAATACTGTAACATTAAAAAACTGAAGCATGATTGTCTTTCAAACGTACCTAGAACATGCATTTCATGAACTAAAAGAAACTACACAACTAGAGTTCCGAGTTTCATGCAAGGAATTTAATAACAATTCCAAAAGAACATGATATTCTTATTAGGAACGCTATAACAACTAAATCACAGAAATATCTGAAGTTTCGAGAAATCCTAGGTCTAAACAAAATATAGGGAATAAAAAATCTTATTGAGTTATAGGGACCTAGTGGATGAAAGAAAACCATAAGTGAATTCCTACATGCTTGGTGACGAAATCTAGAGAAAAATCCTTTGAATTTTTGTGGTTGAAATTTAAAGGAACCTGATGGTTCTTCTTGGGAAAGTTGTCGCCTCTTGCTTCTTTTTTTGGTCTTATTTTGATGAATTTAGGAGAATAAATTTTTGGGTATGTCTGACTAAGTTATTGGGCTTAAAATGAGTAAAACAGTGTAGTTTTGGAATAAAACGTCGTAGTGTAAGGGCCCCGGTGCAGAGGAAAAAGGCCTAAATGACCCTAACATAAAAGTTGCCAAACAATCATTTGAGCTACAAAGCGTCGGTAGGGTTCGTCAGTCTAGATCTGCCTGACAGGGCTTCACTAAAATAAGCATTGCTTTTTACTCTAAGATAAATGACGTAGTTCTAGTGACCTTAATTCATAGGAAAAAGATCTAAATTACCCTATCTTTAATGTTGTCTAAGGTAATCCATGGAGGAACCTACGTACCATCGGGTGACCTACCAACTGTCGGTAGGGGTCGTTGGTCAAGTCTCTGGACAAAAGGGCTTCACTAAAATGAGCATAAATGTTTACTCTGAGATGGGATTTTAGAAAACTCTGTTGCATTGAAAAAAAGATACAATTATCTTACATTTGATAGGCCATGGGCTATCTAATTCATATGTGCTAAATGATATGACTGTTTGATGTTGACCCAAATCCATTCCCTCCAATTAGCTGCTTATCCTCACCTATGGTCAGACCTACGGTCGGTAGGTGTAACTACGGACTGTATTAGTCAAGCCTAAGGGTCGTAGATCATAAATATTTTTTCCCCAACAATCTCCCCACATACAGAATGTATGTCAGACCAAGACCATTGGTGGCTTTTGTGGTTCTTCCACTAGGTCTGGAAAGATGCATTTTCTAGTTTCTAAAATGCGAAGTATTACACGGGGTGATGGAGAACATTCTTGTAATAATCTTCAATAACTAAATTCCTTTGGATAATATTTAGATCCTTTTTGTTTAACACATATTGCGACCTCTTGTTGTCCGTAAAAACATCAACATGCACACCATAGAAATAATTCCTCTAAACCATTAAGGCAAAAACAACCGAACTATTTAAAAGTCATGGGTAAGATAGTTCTTCTCATAAATCTTAAGTTCCCTTGAAGCATAAGCAATAACTTTTCAATTTTTAATAAACACACATCGTATCAAAATTATAGAGGCATCATAATAAACCACAAAACCATCAGTCCCTTCCGGTAAAGTCAACACCAATGAAGATTCAAGTTTATCCTACAAGTCTTGGAAAATCTACTCACATGCTTCAGACCATATGAACTTAGCCTTCTTTTGTGTCTCTGTTTTCAATAGAGAGGCAATAGAAGAAAACTCCTCAAAAAAACCTTGTATAATAACCGCTTAAATGAATTCAATAACTCTCCAAAAATCCTAGAAAGGATTAATGACCAGCTCCTAAAGCTCAAGATTTCTCAAGACGGTAAAATTAGCGCGCCAAAAGGATAGGCTTCCCTATTCCAAAATTTTTTATCCCAGACCTTCTTTTCCCGATGTTCAATTCGAAGAAAATCATATGCATCCTCAAGGAGTTGCAGATGGCACGGGAATAACAGAATGGAATATTGATGGAATGGCGGATGGCCAAATCTACAATAAACTCCAGGAGATGGTCATGAATGTCACAACTTATAAATGGAAGAATTCCACTAACAAGCAAGCGGCTAACAAGTTAGTTGCCGGATTCACTGGAACTCTTAGAAATTGGTGGGATAATTATCTCACAGAACAAAACAAAGCTGACATTCTTGATGCAGTAGAAAATAAGACTGTTGTTAAGACTGAAGGAGGTCAGACCTCTACAGCTGTAGAAGTCGTTGAAGATGCAACTGCTACTCCCATCTACAACATTGCTAAACATTTCGTGGGAGAACCACGTCTTTTTCAAGATAGAAGTTTAGAAATTTTAAACAATCTTTACTGCAAGAAATTAACTAATTTCAGGTGGTACAAAGATATGTTTATAAACAATGTCATGCTAAGAGAGGATTGCAACAAGTATTATCGGAAAGAACGTTTCCTAAGTGGATTGCCTGCTCATTTTGCAGAAAAGGTAAGATCTAAAATAAGAGACCGTGTGAAGGTAAAATCCCTTATCCCCAGCTCACTTATGGTGATCTATCAGTCTGATCAATTTTGTAGCCATGGAGCTTTGTACTATCTCAAGATAAAGGAACAGCTTAAAAAGGATCAAAAGTTTTCAGCTAATGAGTTTGGCAGCTTCTGTCAAGACTTTGGATTTCCAAATCTCAAACCACCTTCAGCAAGAAAGGTTTCTAAGAAAGAACGATCTGGAAAATCATCACATTGCAAGAAATCATCCAAAAGTAAAGGATATTCCAAAGGAAAAAGAAGTAAGAAAACTTCTCATGACACTTCTCAAGAAGATAAGTGTTGGACTTGTGGCAAAAAGGGGCATAAGTCTCCTGATTCTCCTCGAAACAAAAGAATGAAGAAGAAGAACAATCTTCTTGAAGTGGATGAAGAAACTAAGAAATAATTTCTCTCTATCTTGGAAGAAGAAGAGTCAGAATATGATTTCTCTTCTCATAATGAAACTGAGGACGAAGAGTTTCTCAATATTGCCCAAAACTCAGATGATAATAGTCCCGAGTGCAATTGCCAAGGAGCTTTTTGCCTTTGTGACAGCCAGTCTATAAAAGTTATCTCAGAAGATTCTGCAGAAATCTTATTCGCCACTGTCGAGCACATAAAGGATGAAGATGCTCGAAGAAGATATCTTTTGGAGCTTCAAAATCTTGTAATCAAACAAAAGGATTAAGAAGTTGCAACAAGTGTAACTCCTTTCAGCATGAAACAAATCATGCACAGGTTTGACAACAAGAAGGAAGAACCTTCTGTCAATGAACTTCGGTCAGAACTTAATCTTCTAAAGGAAGAAATCAGAGAAGTCAAGTTTAGACTTCATAGGATTTAGATAGATGCCCTCTCTAGACAATTCCTAAAGGAATTTGAAGGGACATCTAAAGGAAAAGAACTAACTCGTTCAGATAATGAAGAAGGTAGTTCTGATGAATCTCAGTCCAACTCTATATCGCCCAGGTATGAAGCTGAGGTAGGTGTAAATATGATTACTAAGATTAGACCTCAGAGTTCTCACATACTAATTAAATTAGTTATCAATAATAATTTTGTCTAGTATGTGAGAACTCTGAGGTCTAATCTTAGTAATCATATTTACACCTACCTCAGCTTCATACCTGGGAAAATCTGAGTTTTCCTGAAGGAGATGACGTGCTGAGTTCTAGCTCCTTTTGAAAGGGCTTCTTCAGTATCAACATGTTGGATGAACTACTCGGTGGTAGTTCAGGAGAAGCAATAGGAGGCCATTGGGCCAATGCTGAGTACCTATTTTGATTAAATTTAGGCCTTATGGTAAACGGAACTGTAGCTTTTGTTGGGCCACTATCCGTGGGCGTTGAGGATTTTTTCCCCACAATGGGCCTAATTCGTTGTGGTCGGCTCATTCTTTCCATGCAAGAATTCTCTGCTTAGAAAGTCGGGTAGAGAATTATTTTCTCCTTTAAGAGATTCAACTTGAAAATCAAAACTAGATAGTAAAGCTTGCCATCTAGCAAATATTTGTTTAGAGACTAGATTTTTAACATCCTTTTGAAGGATTTATTTAGCAGACTTACAATCTACTCTAAGCAAGAATTCTTTGTTAATTAAATCATCCTGAAATTTAGTAACACAGAGAACAATGGAAAGAATCTCCTTTTTAACTATGCTATAATTCATTTGAGCGGAATTCCAGATTCCTGAGGTATAACGAACTAATTGTTCTGATGAATCTGGGGGTTTTCTTTGTTTAAGAATACCGCCAAATCCTATGTCAGATGCATCAGTCTTAACAATCATAAAATAGTCTGGGTTAGAAATACCGAGACAAGGAAGGTTTTTAACCATAGTTTTAAGAAGAATAATTTTTTTAGTATGTTCGTCATTCCAAGGAGACGGATTCTTTTTTAACCTGTCAAAGAGCGGTTTACAAATTTGCCTTACTTTAGGGATAAAGTCGGCAACATAATTAAGGCTTCCTAAGAACCTCTGCAACTGAGTTTTATCAAGGATAACAACAGGAAATTTATCAGAAAACTCAATGGTTCTGCAAATTAGTTTATAGGTTCCTTGATATAAATCGTGACCTAAAAATCTGATTTTCGTTCGAAATAATTTTATTTTCTTAGCACTAATGACTAAACCATTGTGCTTAATTATTTTAAAGAAAACATTTAGATGTTTAAAATGAGAATCAATGTCCTCGGAGAAGATTAATACGTCGTCAATATGAATTCTATTTTTTAATCACATCAGCGATATATCAATTGTTACATAGACACAAAAGAAGACTATGTTCATATGGTGTGAAGCATGTGAGTAGATTTTCCAAGACTTGTAGGATAAACTTGAATCTTCATTGGTGTTGACTTTACCGGAAGGGACTGATAGTTTTGTGGTTTATTGTGATGCCTCTATAATTTTGATACGATGTGTGTTTATTAAAAATTGAAAAGTTATTGCTGATGCTTCAAGGGAAATTAAGATTTATGAGAAGAACTATCTTACCCATGACTTTTAAATAGTTCGGTTGTTTTTTCCTTCATGGTTTAGAGGAATTATTTCTATGGTGTGCATGTTGATGTTTTTATGGACAACAAGAGGTCGCAATATGTGTTAAACAAAAAGGATCTAAAGATTCTCCAAAGGAATTTAGTTATTGAAGATTATTACAAAAATGTTCTCCATCACCCCGTGTAATACTTCGCACTTTACAAAATAGAAAATGCATCTTTCCAGACCTAGTGGAAGAACCACAAAAGCCACCAATGGTCGTGGTCTGACATACAATCTGTAGGTGGGGCGATTGTTGGGGAAAAAATATTTATGATCTATGACCCTTAGGCTTGACTAAGACAGTCCGTAGTTACACCTACCGACCGTAGGTCTGACGAAAGGTGAGGATAAGCAGCTAATTGGAGGGAATGGATTTGGGTCAACATCAAACAGTCATATCATTTAGCACATATGAATTAGATAGCCCATGGCCTATCAAATGTAAGATAATTTTATACTTTTTTCAACACAACAGAGTTTTCTAAAGTCCCATCTCAGAGTAAACAATTATGCTCATTTTAGTGAAGCCCTTTTGGCCAGAGACTTGACCAACGACCCCTACCGACAGTTGGTAGGTCACTCGATTGTACATAGGTCCCTCCATGGATTACCTTTGACAACATTGAAGATAGGGTCATTTAGATCTTTTTCCTATGAATTAAGGTCACTAGAACTACGTCATTTATCTTAGAGTAAAAAGCAATGCTTATTTTAGTGAAGCCCTGTCAGGCAGATCTAGACTGACGAACCCTACCGACGCTTGGTAGGTCAAATGATTGTCCGTAGGTCCCTCTGTGGATGACGTTCGACAAATTTTATGTTAGGGTCATTTAGGCCTTTTTCCTATGTACCAGGGCCCTTAATGGCGTTAATTGTTAGCATGAATAGCTAAATACTCTGGTTGTCTGGGCAGTTAGAAATCATGTGATTGTTTAGTATTAAGATAATTTTAACTTAGTTATTATCTTGTTCATATTTTCATTAACTCTGGTTAAAAACAGATTAAAGGATTTTAACTTAATTATTATCTTGTTCATATTTCTATTAACTCTGATTAAAACAAGTTAAAGGCTAAGGTTTCCTTATTATCATTTTGAGGTTTCGTCTCTGCATAAGTCTGAGTGTGCCGATTAATTTCTGGCTTAAGGACTTGGTAAACCTGAAACTAGGTCGCCGTAAGTCTGTAAGACCTGAGGGACAAGCAACAGACCTTTTGGTGTTCCGTCCTGCAACATGACTTGCCAAACACTGAGTAACATCCAACATGCATGATTAATAAGTTGAGTAATATATAAGGCCAATTTAATTCTTTAAATCACTGTTAATCCTTATATGAATCTAATAATCTTTGTTATAATTCAAATTAATTGTTTATACCAATGTTATTCTTTATATGAATCTGATAATCTCTTTTAAACATATTATTGCTACTTGATAATCTATGATATATTTCTAGCCTAAAGACAACTCTCGTTATTCATGAATAATCATATTGCTAATAGTATAAACATTTCTAATTCTAAAGAAGAAAATAGATTACAAAATTGGTCTATTCCCAAAGAACCTTTTCAAAAGATTTACCAAATAGGTAATTTTAATTTGTTTAAAAAATACAATATTAAAACTTGTGAATCTACTTCTGCTATTAATAACTCTTTAGAGACTATTAAATTATTGATTGCTACTGATATTGACAAATATAAGGAAGATTTTAAATTTCTTCATATTGGTCTTGTTCAAGTTGCTGTTAAACCTCTTTTCCGTAAAGGTTTAAATATTCCTATTTGTTTACTTCTTAGAGATGCTAGACTTCTCAATTTTGATGATTCTTTGTTAGGAATCTTAGAAAGTAATCTAGCTAATGGGCCAGTTTACTTCAATTGTTATCCTAATTTTTCTATAGAAATAGATGACCCGAATGTCTAGGATACTTTGACGCTTAACGTCAAAACCAAGAACATGAATAGTAAAATAGGAAACAGAGAAATAGCTGTAATATATCGGGTATATTACAAGGTTATGAAGACCACTATAGCCCCAAAGGCTATTAACTCTAGTGTCAAAGGAGTTACCATGCTCATGGAAGTCAACCAAGAGCATAGCACCACCTTTGTCCCTAGATTGTTAAAGTGGGATGAGATTCTTTCCAATGATGATTGGAAGTTTGAATCTATTACCGAACCCCTTCCTATTCAACCTTCTAGGTCTTCCCTAGAAAGTGTTACAATTTGCGAATGGATCTATTAACCTTAAGTTTTTAAGATCCAACTCTTTCAGCCAAGCTTCTTCAAGTAGAAGAATGTCTATGGCTAGACCTTCTTCTTCAAAAACCCGGGAGGAAGATGACTTGTATGAAACCTCTAAAGTCCTAGAACAAGGTAAATTCCACGGCGTGGATTTTGCAAAGACCATTCCTAAGGTCTATTATGAATCTTCTTCTTTTTCAGGAAGTCCTTCCCCTAGCGATATGAAGCCTTCTTTCCATAGAAAGAAAGATTCAGTCGGTGTTATCAAATCTGCAGAGAATTTTACTCCAGATAAAAGGAAGATCAACAAGTGGTGGAATAGCCCAAAGCATGCTCTTAAAAAGGATTGGTATGTGGACACATACACTGAAAAGTAGAGAGTCTCAATCAGAGACAAATGGTTTAAAGATATGAAGAGATTCAAAACAGAAATTGAAATCTTCAAGTGGTTTGACTGTTCAGGACAAATTGATGAAACAAATTCATCACTTTAGGTTTTGATAAACAAGTGGCATACCAGAGATAAGGTTGTCAAAAGTATTACTCCTCCTCTTGAAGGTATAAGTATTCCTTATAGGAAAGATGTTCTGAAAGCAGCTCCTTTCAAGAAGCCATCAGAACAAAAAGACACCAGCATTGTGACTGTTGAAGATATCAACAAGGTATTCGAACAAAATAATTATACGAACCAAGTTCTTCATGTTGTTTCTAAACAGATAGAAGACTCCAGTTATAATTATAGCGGAACCATCCAGATTGGTAACAAACCTAGCTCTTCAAAAAATGGTTTCAATCTAGAAACTAATCCTATTTTTAAAATTCAGGAAGTCTTCTCCTAGCGATATGAAGCCTTCTTTCCATAGAAAGAAAGATTCAGTCGGTGTTATCAAATCTGCGGAGAATTTTACTCCAGATAAAGGAAGATCAGCAAGTGGTGGAATAGCCCAAAGCATTCTCTTAAAAGTCTTGGTATGTGGACACATACACTGAAAAGTAGAGAGTCTCATTCAGAGACAAATGGTTTAAAGATGTGAAGAGATTCAAAACGAAAATTGAATTTTTCAAGTGGTTTGAATGTTCAGGCCAAATTGATGAAACAAATTAATCACTTCAGGTTTTGATAAACAAGTGGCATACCAGAGATAAGGTTGTCGAAAGTATTACTCCTCCACTTGAAGGTATAAGTATTCCTTATAGGAAAGATGTTCTGAAAGCAGCTCCTTTCAAGAAGCCATCAGAACAAAAAGACACCAGCATTGTGACTGTTGAAGATATCAACAAGGTATTCGATCAAAATAATTATACTAACCAAGTTCTTCATCTTGTTTCTAAACAGATAGAAGACTCCAATTATAATTTTAGCGGAACCATCCAGATTGGTAACAAACCTAGCTCTTCAAAAAATAGTTTCAATCTAGAAACTAATCCTATTTTTAAAATCCATGAATTCTCTCCTGAAGCTTTTCCCACACCTTCAAATGAATTCAATAACTCTCTAGAAATCCTAGAAAGGATTAATGACCAGCTCCTGAAACTCAAGATATATCAAGGCGGCAAAATTAGCGCGCTAAAGGATAGGCTTACCTATTCCAAAAAATTTTATCCCAGACCTTCTTTTCCCGATGTTCAATTCGAAGAAAACCATATGCGTCCTCAAGGAGTTGCAGATGGCACGGGAATAACAGAATGGAATATTGATGGAATGGCGGATGGACAAATCTACAATAAACTCTAGGAGATGGGCATGAATGTCACAGCTTATAAATGGAAGAATTCCACTGACAAGCAAGCGGCTAACAGGTTAGTTGCTGGATTCACTGGAACTCTTAGAAATTGGTGGGATAATTATCTCATAGATCAAAACAAAGCTGACATTCTTGATGAACTAGCAAATAAGACTGTTGTTAAGACTTAAGGAGGTCAGACCTATACATCTGTAGAAGTCGTTGAAGATGCAACTGCTACTCTCATCTACAGCATTGCTAAACATTTCGTGGGACAACCACGCCTTTTTCAAGATAGAAGTTTAGAAATTTTAAACAATCTTTACTGCAAGAAATTAACCAATTTCAGGTGGTACAAAGATATGTTTATAAACAAAGTCATGCTAAGAGAGGATTGCAACAATGATTATTGGAAAGAACGTTTCCTAAGTGGATTGCCAGCTCATTTTGCAGAAATGGTAAGATAAAAAATAAGAGACCGATGTGAAGGTAAAATCCCTTATCCCCAGCTCACTTATGGTGATTTTATTAGTTTGATCAATTTTGTAGCCATGGAGATTTGTACTGATCTCAATCTAAAGGAACAGCTTAAAAAGGATCAAAAGTTTTCAGCTAATGAGCTTGGAAGCTTTAGTCAAGACTTCGGATTTCTAAGTGTTAAACCACCTTCAGCAAGAAAGGTTTCTAAGAAAGAGCGATCTGGAGAATCGTCGCATCGCAAGAAATCCTCCAAAAGGAAAGGATATTCCAAAGGAAAAAGAAGTAAGAAGACTTCTCATAACACTTCTCAAGAATATAAGTGTTGGACTTGTGGCCAAAAGGGGCATAAGTCTCCTGATTGTCCTCGAAACAAAAGGAAGAAGAAGAAGATCAATCTTCCTAAAGTGGATGAAGAAACTAAGAAACAATTTCTCTCTATCTTGGAAAAAGAAGAGTCAGAATCTGATTCCTCTTCTGATAATGAAACTGAGGACAAAGAGTTTCTCAATGTTGCCCAAAACTCAGATGATAGTAGTCCGGAGTGCAATTGCCAAGGAGCTTTTTCCCTTTGTGACAGCCAGTCTACAAAAGTTATCTTATAAGATTCTGCAGAAATCTTATTCCCCACTATCGAGCACATCAAGGATGAATATACTCGAAGAAGATATCTTTTGGAGCTTCAAAAGCTTGTAATCAAACAAAAGGAGAAAGAAGTTGCAACAAGTGTAAATCCTTTCAGCATGAAACAAATCATGCACAGGTTTGACAACAAGAAGGAAGAACCTTCTATCAATGAACTTCGGTGAGAAGTTAATCTTCTAAAGGAAGAAATCAGAGAAGTCAAGTCTAGACTTCATAAGATTGAGATAGATGCCCTCGCTAGACAATTCCTAAAGGAATCTGAAGGGACATCTAAAGGAAAAGAACTACCTCGTTCAGATAATGAAGAAGGTAGTTCTGATGAATCTCAGTCCAACTCTATACCGCCCAGGTATGAAGATGAGGTTGGTGTAAATATGATTACTAAGATTAGACCTCAGAGTTCTCACATACTAATTAAATTAGTTATCAATAATAATTTTGTCTAGTATGTGAGAACTCTGAGGTCTAATCTTAGTAATCATATTTACACCTACCTCAGCTTCATACCTGGGAAAATCTGAGTTTTCCTGAAGGAGATGACGAGCTGAGTTCTAGCTCCTTTTGAAAGGGCTTCTTCAATATCAACATGTTGGATGAACTACTCGGTGGTAGTTCAGGAGAAGCAATAGGAGGCCATTGGGCCAATGCTGAGTACCTATTTTGATTAAATTCAGGCCTTATGGTAAATGGAACTGTAGCTTTTGTTGGCCCGCTATCCGTGGGCCTTGAGGATTTTTTCCCCACAATGGGCCTAATTCCTTGTGGTCGGCTCATTCTTTCCCTGCAAGAATTCTCTGCTTAGAAAGTCGGGTAGAGAATTATTTTCTCCTTTTAGATATTCAACTTGAAAATCAAAACTAGATTGTAAAACTTGCCATCTAGCAAATATTTGTTTAGAGACTAGATTTTTAACATTCTTTTGAAGGATTTCTTTAGCAGACTTACAGTCTACTCTAAGCAAGAATTCTTTGTTAATTAAATCATCCAGAAATTTAGTAACACAGAGAACAATGGAAAGAATCTCCTTTTTAACTGTGCTATAATTCTTTTGAGCGGAATTCCAGATTCTTGAGGTATAACGAACTAATTGTTTTGATGAATCTGGGGTTTTTCTTTGTTTAAGAATATCGCCAAATCCTATGTCAGATGCATCAGTCTCAACAATCATAAAATAGTCTGGGTTAGAAATACCTAGACAAGGAAGGTTTTTAACCATAGTTTTAAGAAGAATAATTGTTTTAGTATGTTCGTCACTCCAAGGAGACAGAATCTTTTTTAACCTGTCAAAGAGCGATTTACAAATTTGCCTTACTTTAGGGATAAAGTCGGCAACATAATTAAGGCTTCCTAAGAACCTCTGTAACTGAGTTTTATCAAGGATAACATCAGGAAATTTATCAGAAAACTCAACAGCTCTGCAAATTGGTTTAGAGGTTCCTTGATATAAATCGTGACCTAAAAATCTGATATTCGTGTGAAATAATTTTATTTTCTTAGCACTAATGACTAAAACATTGTGCTTAATTATTTTAAAGAAAACATTTAGATATATAAAATAAGAATCAATGTCCTCGGAGAAGATTAATACATCGTCAATATGAATTCTATTTTTAATCACATCAGCGATATATCAATTGTTACATAGACACAAAAGAAGGCTATGTTCATATGATCTGAAGCATGTGAGTAGACTTTCCAAGACTTGTAGGATAAACTTGAATCTACATTGGTTTTGACTTTACTGGAAGGGACTGATGGTTTTGTGGTTTATTGTGATGCCTCTATAATTTTGATACGATGTGTGTTTATTAAAAATTGAAAAGTTATTGCTTATGCTTCAAGGGAACTTAAGATTTATTAGAAGAACTATCTTACCCATGACTTTTAAATAGTTCGGTTGTTTTTGCCTTAATGGTTTAGAGGAATTATTTCTATGGTGTGCATGTTGATGTTTTTACGGACAACAAGAGGTCGCAATATGTGTTAAACAAAAAGGATCTAAAGATTCTCCAAAGGAATTTAGTTATTTAAGATTATTACAAGAATGTTCTCCATCACCCCGTGTAATACTTCGCACTTTAGAAAATAGAAAATGCATCTTTCCAGACCTAGTGTAAGAACCACAAAAGCCACCAATGGTCGTGGTCTGACATACAATCTGTAGGTGGGGCGATTGTTGGGGAAAAAATATTTATGATCTATGACCCTTAGGCTTGACTAAGACAGTCCGTAGTTACACCTACCGACCGTAGGTCTGACCATAGGTGAGGATAAGAAGCTAATTGGAGGGAATGGATTTGGGTCAATATCAAACAGTCATATCATTTAGCACATATGAATTAGATAGCCCATGGCCTATCAAATGTAAGATAATTTTATCCTTTTTTCAACGCAACAGAGTTTTCTAAAATCCCATCTCAGAGTAAACATTTATGCTCATTTTGGTGAAGCCCTTTTGGCTAGAGACTTGACCAACGACCCCTACCGACAGTTGGTAGGTCACCCGATGGTACGTAGGTACCTCCATGGATTACCTTTGACAACATTAAATATAGGGTCATTTAGATCTTTTTCCTATGAATGAAGGTCACTAGAACTACGTCATTTATCTTAGAGTAAAAAGCAATGCTTATTTTAGTGAAGACCTGTCAGGCAGATCTAGACTGACGAACCCTACCGACACTTGGTAGGTCAAATGATTTTCCGTAGGTCTCTCTATGGATGACGTTCGGCAACTTTTATGTTAGGGTCATTTAGGCCTTTTTCCTATGCATCGGGGCCCTTAATGGCGTTAATTGTTAGCATGAATAGCTAAATACTCTGGTTGTCTGGGCAGTTAGAAATCATGTGATTGTTTAGTATTAAGATAATTTTAACTTAGTTATTATCTTGTTCATATTTTCATGAACTCTGGTTAAAAACAGATTAAAGGATTTTAACTTAATTATTATCTTGTTCATATTTCTATTAACTCTGATTAAAACAAGTTAAAGGCTAAGGTTTCCTTATTATCATTTTGAGATTTCGTCTCTGCATAAGTCTGAGTGTGCCGATTAATTTCCGGCTTAAGGACTTGGTGAGCCTGAAACTAGGTCGCCGTAAGTATGTAAGACCTGAGGGGCAAGCAACAGACCTTTTGGTGTTCTGTCCTGCAACATGACTTGCCAAAGACTGAGTAACATCCAACATGCATGATTAATAAGTTGAGTAATATATAAGGGCAATTTAATTGTTTAAATCACTGTTAATCCTTATATGAATCTATTAATCTTTGTTATAATTCAAATTAATTGTTTATACGAATGTTATTCTTTATATGAATCTGATAATCTGTGTTAAAGTTATCTTTGCTACTTGATAATCATGATATCTTTCTAGCCTAAAGACAACTCTTGTTATTCATGAATAATCATATTGCTAACAATATAAATATTCTATTTCTAAAGAAGAAAATAGATTACAAAATTGGTCTATTCCCAAAGAACCTTTTCAAAAGATTTACCAAATAGGTAATTTTAATTTTTTTTAAAAATACAATATTAAAACTTGTGAATCTACTTCTGCTATTAATAACTCTTTAGAGACTATTAAATTATTGATTGCTGCTGATATTGACAAATATAAGAAAGATTTTAAATTTCTTCATATTGGTCTTGTTCAATTTGCTGGTAAACCTCTTTTCCGTAAAGGTTTAAATATTCCTATTTGTTTACTTCTTAGAGATGCTAGACTTCTTAATTTTGATGATTCTTTGTTAGGAATCTTAGAAAGTAATCTAGCTAATGGGCCAGTTTACTTCAATTGTTATCCTAATTTCTCTATAGAAATAGATGACCCGAATGTCTTGGATACTTTGACGCTTAACGTCAAAACCAAGAATATGAATAGTAAAATAGGAACCAGAGAAATAGCTGTAATATATAGGGTATATTACAAGCTTATGAAGACCACTATAGCCCAAAGGCTATTAACTCTAGTGTCAAAGGAGTTACCATGCTCATGGAAGCCAACCAAGAGCATAGCACCACCTTTGTCCCTAGATTGTTAAAGTGGGATGAGATTCTTTCCAATGATGATTGGAAGTTTGAATCTATTACCGAACCCCTTCCCATTCAACCTTCTAGGTCTTCCCTAGAAAGTGTTACCCAATTTGCGGATGGATCTATTAACCTTAAGTTTTTAAGATCCAACTCTTTCAGCCAAGCTTCTTCAAGTAGAAGAATGTATATGGCTAGACCTTCTTCTTCAAAAACCCGGGAGGAAGATGACTTGTATGAAAACTCTGAATTTTGAGAACAAGGTAAATTCCACGGCGTGGATTTTGCAAAGACCATTCCTAAGGTGTATTATGAATCTTCTTCTTTTTCAGGAAGTCCTTCTCCTAGCGATATGAAGCCTTCTTTCCATAGAAAGAAAGATTCAGTTGGTGTTATCAAATCTGCAGAGAATATTACTCTAGATAAAAGGAAGATCAGCAAGTGGTGGAATAGCCCAAAGCATGCTCTTAAAAAGGATTGGTATGTGGACACATACACTGAAAAGTAGAGAGTCTCAATCATAGACAAATGGTTTAAAGATATGAAGAGATTCAAAACGGAAATTGAAATCTTCAAGTGGTTTGACTGTTCAGGACAAATTGATGAAACAAATTCATCACTTCAGGTTTTGATAAAGAAGTGGCATACCAGAGATAAGGTTGTCCAAAGTATTACTCCTCCTCTTGAAGGTATAAGTATTCCTTATAGGAAAGATGTTCTGAAAGCAGCTCCTTTCAAGAAGCCATCAGAACAAAAAGACACCAGCATTGTGACTGTTGAAGATATCAACAAGGTATTCGAACAAAATAATTATACGAACTAAGTTCTTCATGTTGTTTCTAAACAGATACAAGACTCCAGTTATAATTATAGCGGAACCATCCAGATTGGTAACAAACCTAGCTCTTCAAAAAATGGTTTCAATCTAGAAACTAATCCTATTTTTAAAATTAAGGAAGTCCTTCTCCTAGCGATATGAAGCCTTCTTTCCATAGAAAGAAAGATTCAGTCGGAGTTATCAAATATGCGGAGAATTTTACTCCAGATAAAAGAAAGATCAGCAAGTGGTCGAATAGCCCAAAGCATTCTCTTAAAAGGCTTGGTATGTGGACACATACACTGAAAAGCAGAGAGTCTCATTCAGAGACAAATGGTTTAAAGATATGAAGAGATTCAAAACGAAAATTGAATTCTTCAAGTGGTTTGAATGTTCAGGCCAAATTGATGAAACAAATTAATCACTTCAGGTTTTGATAAACAAGTGGCATACCAGAGATAAGGTTGTCGAAAGTATTACTCCTCCTCTTGAAGGTATAAGTATTCCTTATAGGAAAGATGTTCTGAAAGCAGCTCCTTTCAAGAAGCCATCAGAACAAAAAGACACCAGCATTGTGACTGTTGAAGATATCAACAAGGTATTCGATCAAAATAATTATACAAACCAAGTTCTTCATGTTGTTTCTAAACAGATAGAAGACTCCAATTATAATTGTAGCGGAACCAGCCAGATTTGTAACAAACCTAGCTCTTCAAAAAATAGTTTCAATCTAGAAACTAATCCTTTTTTTAAAATCCATGAATTCTCTCCTGAAGCTTTTCCCAAACCTTGAAATGAATTCAATAACTCTCCAGAAATATTAGAAAGGATTAATGACCATCTCCTGAAACTCAAGATTTCTCAAGGCGGCAAAATTAGCGCGCTAAAGGATAGGCTTCCCTATTCCAAATTTTTTTATCCCAGCCTTCTTTTCCCGTTGTTCAATTCGAAGAAAACCATATGCGTCCTCAAGGAGTTGCAATGGCACGGGAATAATAGAATGGAATATTGATGGAATGGCAGATGGACAAATCTACAATAAACTCTAGGAGATGGGCATGAATGTCACAGCTTATAAATGGAAGAATTCCACTGACAAGCAAGCGGCTAACAGGTTAGTTGCCGGATTCACTGGAACTCTTAGAAATTGGTGGGATAATTATCTCACAGATCAAAACAAAGCTGACATTCTTGATGAAGTAGCAAATAAGACTGTTGTTAAGACTGAAGGAGGTCAGACCTCTACAACTATAGAAGCCGTTGAAGATGCAACTGCTACTCTCATCTACAGCATTGCTAAACATTTTGTGGGACAACCACGTCTTTTTCAAGATAGAAGTTTAGAAATTTTAAACAATCTTTACTGCAAGAAATTAACTGATTTCAGGTTGTACAAAGATATGTTTATAAACAAAGTCATGCTAAGAGAGGATTGCAACAATGATTATTGGAAAGAACGTTTCCTAAGTGGATTGCCTGCTCATTTTGCAGAAAAGGTAAGATAAAAAATAAGAGACCGATGTGAAGGTAAAATCCCTTATCCCCAGCTCACTTATGGTGATCTTATCAGTTTGATCAATTTTGTAGCCATGGAGATTTGTACTGATCTCAAGCTAAAGGAACAGCTTAAAAAGGATCAAAAGTTTTCAGCTAATGAGCTTGGCAGCTTTAGTCAAGACTTTGGATTTCCAAGTCTCAAACCACCTTCAGCAAGAAAGGTTTCTAAGAAAGAGCGATCTGGAGAATCGTCGCATCGCAAGAAATCCTCCAAAAGGAAAGGATATTCCAAAGGAAAAAGAAGTAAGAAAACTTCTCATGACACTTCTCAAGAATATAAGTGTTGGACTTGTGGCCAAAAGGGGCATAAGTCTCCTGATTGTCCTCGAAACAAAAGGAAGAAGAAGAAGATCAATCTTCTTAAAGTGGATGAAGAAACTAAGAAACAATTTCTCTCTATCTTGGAAAAAGAAGAGTCAGAATCTGATTCCTCTTCTGATAATGAAACTGAGGACAAAGAGTTTCTCAATGTTGCCCAAAACTCAGATGATAGTAGTCCGGAGTGCAATTGCCAAGGAGCTTTTTGCCTTTGTGACAGATATAAAAGTTATCTTAGAAGATTCTGCAGAAATCTTATTCCCCACTATCGAGCACATCAAGGATGAATATGCTCGAAGAAGATATCTTTTGGAGCTTCAAAAGCTTGTAATCAAACAAAAGGAGAAAGAAGTTGCAACAAGTGTAACTCCTTTCAGCATAAAACAAACATGCACAGGTTTGACAACAAGAAGGAAGAACCTTCTATCAATGAAATTCGGTCAGAAGTTAATCTTCTAAAGGAAGAAATCAGAGAAGTCAAGTCTAGACTTCATAAGATTGAGATAGATGCCCTCGCTAGACAATTCCTAAAGGAATCTGAAGGGACATCTAAAGGAAAAGAACTACCTCGTTCAGATAATAAATAAGGTAGTTCTGATGAATCTCAGTCCAACTCTATATCGCCCAGGTATGAAGCTGAGGTTGGTGTAAATATGATTACTAAGATTAGACCTCAGAGTTCTCACATACTAAATAAATTAGTTATCAATAATAATTTTGTCTAGTATGTGAGAACTCTGAGGTCTAATCTTAGTAATCATATTTACACCTACCTCAGCTTCATACCTGGGAAAATCTGAGTTTTCCTGAAGGAGATGACGAGCTGAGTTCTAGCTCCTTTTGAAAGGGCTTCTTCAATATTAACATGTTGGATGAACTAATCGGTGGTAGTTCAGAAGAAGCAATAGGAGGCCATTGGGCCAATGCTGAGTACCTATTTTGATTAAATTCAGGCCTTATGGTAAACGGAACTGTAGCTTTTGTTGGGCCGCTATCCGTGGGCCTTGAGGATTTTTTCCCCACAATGGGCCTAATTCCTTGTGGTCGGCTCATTTTTTCCCTGCCAGAATTCTCTGCTTAGAAAGTCGGGTAGAGAATTATTTTCTCCTTTTAGATATTCAACTTGAAAATCAAAACTAGATAGTAAAACTTGCCATCTAGCAAATATTTATTTAGGGACTAGATTTTTAACATTCTTTTGAAGGATTTCTTTAGAAGACTTACAATCTACTCTAAGCAAGAATTCTTTGTTTATTAAATCATCCTGAAATTTAGTAACACAGAGAACAATGGAAAGAATCTCCTTTTTAACTGTGCTATAATTCTTTTGAGAGGAATTCCAGATTCTTGAGGTATAACGAACTAATTATTCTGATGAATCTGGGGTTTTTCTTTATTTAAGAATACCGCCAAATCCTATGTCAGATGCATCAGTCTCAACAATCATAAAATAGTCTGGGTTAGAAATACCTAGACAAGGAAGGTTTTTAACCATAGTTTTAAGAAGAATAATTGTTTTAGTATGTTCGTCACTCCAAGGAGACAGAATCTTTTTTAACCTGTCAAAGAGCGATTTACAAATTTGCCTTACTTTAGGGATAAAGTCGGCAACATAATTAAGGCTTCCTAAGAACCTCTGCAACTGAGTTTTATCAAGGATAACATCAGGAAATTTATCAGAAAACTCAATAGCTCTGCAAATTGGTTTAGAGGTTCCTCGATATAAATCGTGACCTAAAAATCTGATTTTCGTGTGAAATAATTTTATTTTCTTAGCACTAATGACTAAACCATTGTGCTTAATTATTTTAAAGAAAACATTTAGATGTTTAATGTGAGAATCAATGTCCTCGGAGAAGATTAATACATCGTCAATATGAATTCTATTTTTAATCACATCAGCGATATATCAATTGTTACATAGACACAAAAGAAGGCTATGTTCATATGGTCTGAAGCATGTGAGTAGACTTTCCAAGACTTGTAGGATAAACTTGAATCTACATTGGTGTTGACTTTACCGGAAGAGACTGATGGTTTTGTGGTTTATTGTGATGCCTCTATAATTTTGATACAATGTGTGTTTATTAAAAATTGAAAAGTTATTGCTTATGCTTCAAGGGAACTTAAGATTTATTAGAAGAACTATCTTACCCATGACTTTTAAATAGTTCGGTTGTTTTTGCCTTAATGGTTTAGAGGAATTATTTCTATGGTGTGCATGTTGATGTTTTTACGGACAACAAGAGGTCGCAATATGTGTTAAACAAAAAGGATCTAAATATTCTCCAAAGGAATTTAGTTATTTAAGATTATTACAAGAATGTTCTCCATCACCCCGTGTAATACTTCGCACTTTAGAAAATAGAAAATGCATCTTTCCAGACCTAGTGGAAGAACCACAAAAGCCACCAATGGTCGTGGTCTGACATACAATCTGTAGGTGGGGCGATTGTTGGGGAAGAAATATTTATGATCTATGACCCTTAGGCTTGACTAAGACAGTCCGTAGTTACACCTACCGACCGTAGGTCTGACCATAGGTGCGGATAAGCAGCTAATTGGAGGGAATGGATTTGGGTCAACATCAAACAGTCATATCATTTAGCACATATGAATTAGATAGCCCATGGCCTATCAAATGTAAGATAATTTTATCCTTTTTTCAACGCAACAGAGTTTTCTAAAATCCCATCTCAGAGTAAACATTTATGCTCATTTTAGTGAAGCCCTTTTGTCTAGAGACTTGACCAACGACCCCTACCGACAGTTGGTAGGTCACCCCATGGTACGTAGGTCCCTCCATGGATTACCTTTGACAACATTAAAGATAGGGTCATTTAGATCTTTTTCCTATGAATTAAGGTCACTAGAACTACGTCATTTATCTTAGAGTAAAAAGCAATGCTTATTTTAGTGAAGCCCTGTCAGGCAGATCTAGACTGACGAACCCTACCGACACTTGTAGGTCAAATGATTTTCCGTAGGTCTCTTTATGGATGACGTTCGGCAACTTTTATGTTAGGGTCATTTAGGCCTTTTTCCTATGCATCGGGGCCCTTAATGGCGTTAATTGTTAGCATGAATAGCTAAATACTCTGGTTGTCTGGGTAGTTAGAAATTATGTGATTGTTTAGTATTAAGATAATTTTAACTTAGTTATTATCTTGTTCATATTTTCATGAACTCTGGTTAAAAACATATTAAAGGATTTTAACTTAATTATTATCTTGTTCATATTTCTATTAACTCTGATTAAAACAAGTTAAAGGCTAAGGTTTCCTTATTATCATTTTGAGATTTCGTCTCTGCATAAGTCTGAGTGTGCCGATTAATTTCCGGCTTAAGGACTTGGTAAGCCTGAAACTAGGTCGCCGTAAGTATGTAAGACCTGAGGGTCAAGCAACAGACCTATTGGTGTTCCGTCCTGCAACATGACTTGCCAAAGACTGAGTAACATCCAACATGAATGATTAATAAGTTGAGTAATATATAAGTCCAATTTAATTGTTTAAATCACTGTTAATCCTAATATGAATCTGATAATCTTTGTTATAATTCAAATTAATTGTTTATACCAATGTTATTTTTTATATGAATCTGATAATCTGTGTTAAAGTTATCTTTGCTACTTGATAATCTATGATATCTTTCTAGCCTAAAGACAACTCTCGTTATTCATGAATAATCATATTGCTAACAGTATAAATATTTCTATTTCTAAAGAAGAAAATAGATTACAAAATTGGTCTATTCCCAAAGAACCTTTTCAAAAGATTTACCAAATAGGTAATTTTAATTTGTTTAAACAATACAATATTAAAACTTGTGAATCTACTTCTACTATTAATAACTCTTTAGAGACTATTAAATTATTGATTGCTGCTGATATTGACAAATATAAGAAAGATTTTATATATCTTCATATTGGTCTTGTTAAAGTTGCTGTTAAACCTCTTTTCCGTAAAGGTTTAAATATTTCTATTTGTTTACTTCTTAGAGATGTTAGACTTCTCAATTTTGATGATTCTTTGTTAGGAATCTTAGAAAGTAATCTAGCTAATGGGCCAGTTTACTTCAATTGTTATCCTAATTTCTCTATAGAAATAGATGACCCGAATGTCTTGGATACTTTGACGCTTAACGTCAAAACCAAGAACATGAATAGTAAAATAGGAACCAGAGAAATAGCTGTAATATATAGGGTATATTACAAGCTTATGAAGACCACTATAGCCCAAAGGCTATTCACTCTAATGTCAAAGGAGTTACCATGCTCATGGAAGCCAACCAAGAGCATAGCACCACCTTTGTCCCTAGATTGGTAAAGTGGGATGAGATTCTTTCCAATGATGATTGGAAGTTTGAATCTATTACCGAACCCCTTCCCATTCAACCTTCTAGGTCTTCCCTAGAAAGTGTTACCCAATTTGCGGATGGATCTATTAACCTTATGTTTTTAAGATCCAACTCTTTTAGCCAAGCTTCTTCAAGTAGAAGAATGTCTATGGATAGACCTTCATCTTCAAAAACCCGGGAGGAAGATGACTTGTATGAAACCTCTGAATTCCGAGAACAAGGTAAATTCCACGGCGTGGATTTTGCAAAGACCATTCCTAAGGTGTATTATGAATCTTCTTCTTTTTCAGGAAGTCCTTCTCCTAGCGATATGAAGCCTTCTTTCCATAGAAAGAAAGACTCAGTCGGTGTTATCAAATCTGCGGAGAATTTTACTCAGATAAAAGGAAGATCAGCAAGAGGTGGAATAGCCCAAAGCATGCTCTTATAAAGGCTTGGTATGTGGACACATACACTGAAAAGCAGAGAGTCTCATTCAGAGACAAATGGTTTAAAGATATGAAGAGATTCAAAACGGAAATTGAATTCTTCAAGTTGTTTGAATGTTAAGGCCAAATTGATGAAACAAAATCATCACTTCAGTTTTTGATAAAATAGTGGCATACCAGAGATAAGGTTGTCGAAAGTATTACTCCTCCTCTTGAAGGTATAAGTATTCCTTATAGGAAAGATGTTCTGAAAGCAGCTCCTTTCAAGAAGCCATCAGAACAAAAAGACACCAGCATTGTGACTGTTGAAGATATCAACAAGGTATTCGAACAAAATAATTATACGAACCAAGTTCTTCATGTTGTTTCTAAACAGATACAAGACTCCAGTTATAATTATAGCGGAACCATCCAGATTGGTAACAAACCTAGCTCTTCAAAAAATGGTTTCAATCTAGAAACTAATCCTATTTTTAAAATTCAGGAAGTCCTTCTCCAAGCGATATGAAGCCTTCTTTCCATAGAAAGAAAGACTCAGTCGGTGTTATCAAATCTGCGGAGAATTTTACTCCAGATAAAAGAAAGATCAGCAAGAGGTGGAATAGCCCAAAGCATGCTCTTAAAAAGGCTTGGTATGTGGACACATACACTGAAAAGCAGAGAGTCTCATTCAGAGACAAATGGTTTAAAGATATGAAGAGATTCAAAACGGAAATTGAATTCTTCAAGTTGTTTGAATGTTAAGGCCAAATTGATGAAACAAAATCATCACTTCAGTTTTTGATAAACAAGTGGCATACCAGAGATAAGGTTGTCGAAAGTATTACTCCTCCTCTTGAAGGTATAAGTATTCCTTATAGGAAAGATGTTCTGAAAGCAGCTCCTTTCAAGAAGCCATCAGAACAAAAAGACACCAGCATTGTGACTGTTGAAGATATCAACAAGGTATTCCAAGAAAATAATTATACGAACCAAGTTCTTCATGTCGTTTCTAAACAGATACAAGACTCCAGTTATAATTATAGCGGAACCATCCAGATTGGTAACAAACCTAGCTCTTCAAAAAATGGTTTCAATCTAGAAACTAATCCTATTTTTAAAATTCAGGAAGTCCTTCTCCTAGCGATATGAAGCCTTCTTTCCATTGAAAGAAATATTCAGTAGGTGTTATCAAATCTTCGGAGAATTTTACTCCAGATAAAAGGAAGATCAGCAAGAGGTGGAATAGCCCAAAGCATGCTCTTAAAAAGGCTTGGTATGTGGACACATACACTGAAAGAAGAGAGTCTCATTCAGAGACAAATGGTTTAAAGATATGAAGAGATTCAAAACGGAAATTGAATTCTTCAAGTTGTTTGAATGTTAAGGCCAAATTGATGAAACAAAATCATCACTTCAGTTTTTGATAAAATAGTGGCATACCAGAGATAAGGTTGTCGAAAGTATTACTCCTCCTCTTGAAGGTATAAGTATTCCTTATAGGAAAGATGTTCTGAAAGCAGCTCCTTTCAAGAAGCCATCAGAACAAAAAGACACCAGCATTGTGACTGTTGAAGATATCAACAAGGTATTCGAACAAAATAATTATACGAACCAAGTTCTTCATGTTGTTTCTAAACAGATACAAGACTCCAGTTATAATTATAGCGGAACCATCCAGATTGGTAACAAACCTAGCTCTTCAAAAAATGGTTTCAATCTAGAAACTAATCCTATTTTTAAAATTCAGGAAGTCCTTCTCCAAGCGATATGAAGCCTGCTTTCCATTGAAAGAAAGATTCAATCGGTGTTATCAAATCTTCGGAGAATTTTACTCCAGATAAAAGGAAGATCAGCAAGTGGTGGAATAGCCCAAAGCATGCTCTTAAAAAGGCTTGGTATGTGGACACATACACTGAAAAACAGAGAGTCTCATTCAGAGACAAATGGTTTAAAGATATGAAGAGATTCAAAACGGAAATTGAATTCTTCAAGTGGTTTGAATGTTCAGGCCAAATTGATGAAACAAATTAATCACTTCAGGTTTTGATAAACAAGTGGCATACTGTCACGACCCAAAATCGAGCCGCGAGTGGCACCCACACTTATCCTACTATGTGAGCGAACCAACCAATCTAAAACCCCAACATATTGAACAAAATACAAAGCGGAAGACTTAAAACTCATTATCCCCAAAATCTGGAAGTCATCATCACAAGAACATCTATCCTCAAGTTACTAATCTAAAAGTATCTAAGAAGCTCAAATAAATAAAAGGCTAGTCCATGCCGGAAGTTCAAGGCATCAAGACATTGAAGGGAAGATCCAGCCCAAGCTAGAAGCATTAGCTCACCCTGAAATCCGGTGTAGTGAAGACTGGCTAGAATTGCTGCTGAGTTGAAGACGACGGTACGTTTGCTGCATTCCCCAAATAACAAAGAAAGAAACAACAAGTAGGGGGTCAGTACAAAACACAAGTACTGAGTAGGTATCATCGGCCAACTCAAAATAGAAAACAGTATATATCAGTTCATATCATAAATCAACTACAATACTCAACATGTAGCAACAAGTACTATAATCATCAATAAGTACTACCAAGTTCATCCATGAGGACTCAAGCCTCAATACCACACTCATTTGGGAATTTAGGTTCATTACATTGAGTATATTAACATCTCTCAAGATTCCTTATCTTTCTTCCTCTTGTGTCGGTACGTGACACTCCGATCCCCTACTACTATGTGTCGGTACGTGACACTCCGATCCCCTAATTCTACGTGTCGGTTCGTGACACCCGATCCCCTAATACTATGTGTCGGAACGTGACACTCGATCCCCTAATTCTACGTGTCGGTTCGTGACACCCGATCCCCTAATACTATGTGTCGGAACGTGACACTCCGATCCCCTAATTCTACGTGTCGGTTCGTGACACCCGATCCCCTAATACTATGTGTCGGAACGTGACACTCCGATCCCCTAATACTATGTGTCGGAACGTGACACTCCGATCCACTAACATCATTCTATCAATTCATCAAGCCTTCTTTTATACCAAGGCATCATCAATAACAAGGTGAATTAGGGTTCTTCAAGATTTTGGATTCAAAAGCTTCATTATGCTTATTTTATCACAATCACATAATCACATTCATGCAAGCATACAATTAAGCATATAGAAAGGTTTACAATACTACCAATACATATCATTCACTATTAAGAGTTTACTACGAATAGTATCAAACCATAACCTACCTTCACCAAGGATTCTTGATCAAGCAAGCAATCTCTCAAGCTTTTTGTTTCCTCTTGGTTGTCTCTCTCTATAGATCGTTTCTTTCTCTCCTTCTTCTCTCTATTTTTTCTTCTTCCAAACTCTCTCTCTTTTCCCTAATTTAGCATATAATTAGGTATAAAAGATGAGGAAACCACCCACTAAGTAACTCAAGGTCATCTCCTTTACACCCCCAAGGATTTGAGTTTTTAACATTGACCCACTAAAATTTATAATTATAGCAAGAATAGTCCAAAACTCCCCTTTAAAACTTACCCAGAAATTTGACCCAGACTGGGATTACGCAACCTGTGACGGTCCGTCGTGCCTACGACGGTCCGTCCTGCCCTTCCGTCACGACGGACAGAGAATTGCTCTCAGTACCCAATTCTCAAGAGTTAAAGTGTTTTGAAACGGAACCTCACAACGGTCCGTCATGTCTGTGACGGTCCGTCCTGCAGGTCCATCACAGA